>JXOR01000703.1:0-149320 GCA_001014335.1 Coboldia fuscipes | reverse complement strand
TACATCTTGCGGTTCACCGAATTATGCAGCGCCTGAAGTAATCTCTGGTAAACTATATGCTGGTCCAGAAGTTGATATTTGGTCATGTGGTGTGATTCTATATGCTCTTTTATGCGGAACTCTACCCTTTGATGATGAACACGTACCAACACTTTTCAGGAAAATTAAATCTGGTATATTTCCAATACCTGAGTATTTGAATAAGCAAGTAGNAATCTCTGGTAAACTATATGCTGGTCCAGAAGTTGATATTTGGTCATGTGGTGTGATTCTATATGCTCTTTTATGCGGAACTCTACCCTTTGATGATGAACACGTACCAACACTTTTCAGGAAAATTAAATCTGGTATATTTCCAATACCTGAGTATTTGAATAAGCAAGTAGTCAGTCTTCTATGTCAAATGTTGCAAGTGGAACCGTTGAAACGTGCTACCATTGAGGAAATAAAGAAACACGAATGGTTTCAAAAGGAATTACCAGCCTATTTATTCCCATTGACGATTGAGCAGGATAGTAATGTGATTGATACACAAGCAGTAGCTGAAGTGTGCGATAAATTTAAAGTTGATGAATCTGAAGTACATAATGCCTTGCTGAGTGGCGATCCACATGATCAGTTGGCTATTGCTTATCATTTAATAATTGATAATAAACGATTTGCTGATGTACGAACCGACATTAGTAACTTTTATACGGCTGGTAGTCCTCCTGCGGTAGCTTATACGCCAGCTGATAAATCAGACCAGAACCAATTGAAGCCGCACCCAGAAAGGATTGCACCGTTACGAGAACGTGCTATTAGTACTACGAATTTCCAAAGTGGAGCTGAACGGAACCGTGGAACACCGGTGAAGCGAGCCAAATGGCATTTGGGTATTCGTTCACAGAGTAAACCAAACGATATAATGCTTGAAGTTTATAGAGCCATGAAAGCATTGGATTACGAATGGAAAATCAGTAATCCGTATCATGTGCGTGTTCGTCGGCTAAATAAAGAAACTGGAAAGTATGTGAAGATGTCTCTGCAATTATACCAAGTCGATCCAAAGAATTACTTATTAGATTTCAAATCGCTAACGGATGAGGAGGTGGAACAAGGTGATGATGTACTTGGCGATATGAATATGACACCACCACCAAACGGAGTACCATCGGAGCCACAGATGCCGCAACAAGTGACGGGTCATCACACAATGGAGTTCTTTGAAATGAGTGCTGCTTTAATCATCCAATTGGCACGCTAATGTGTAGAATTTAATAAATTGGACGTGATTTATATTCGGAAGATGGAAGTTATTAGGTAGTTGCTAGCGATTAGACTAATTTATGCCTGTAATATATTGTACTAAAATGCCATTTTACTTGTATTAAACGATTCTTACTACATAACTATGTATCTTAAAATAAATAAAGATTGTTTCGGAAAAGTATTTTCTATTTTCTACTGCATTAGTATTAAAAGTTTTCAGTCATAAGAAAATGAAGTAAGAACTTCCAAAGATTCATAAATCGCTGTTATAATCCTGTTGCACTGATTACATACATTTAGGGGTTAAAAGGAGAAATTTAATTTTAAAACCAAAAGTTTCAAAATTGTTGTTGTAATCCTTGTTGCTTGTCGGTGAACCATTTTGCATTAGTATTAGTGCACTGCACCGAGTATAAGAAAAGACGAAGAAGAGTTTTTGAAACTTTTGAATTTTCAGAAAATTCATTTTTTTAGTTCACATATTTTCCGATGAGGTCGCCACTGTATGTGACCGGGATACTTGCCTCCTGATATTATGGTCACCTGTTCCAATTGTAGAGATATATCAAAGTAATTTTCAGTTTTTCAAGAAAATTTCGGCCGAATTGGAAAATTTGGAACAGGCGAACATAACATCAGGAGGAAAGGGTCCTCGAAGAAGAATGATCATCGTTGAACTAAGATTAAGGAAACTACAAGGAAATCAGTGAAAAACCAAAAGTTCCAAAATTGTTGTTGTTGTCAATACTTCGTATCGGTGTACCATTTTGCATATCTATTAGTGCACTAACACCAATATTAAAGGGAAGACAAGAAAATCACTAAAATTTCAAAAATCTCATTTTTGTTGTTGGAATTCCTATTGTGTGTGGGTGTACCAATTTGCATTAGTATTAGTATTAGTAATATCCTAGTAATGCAAAGAATACGACTGTTCCATATCGAAATATCATTGAAAGTTTAAGTAATCTGAACCGCTATGTTATGTGCATGAATATTTATTGTAATTTAAAATTACATGTTTTCATTATGTTTCATTAATACTAAATATATTAAAATATGAAATTAGATGATTGATATTTTTTATGTTTCTCGTTCCTGATATGAAATCCGTGGAAATGAATCCTTATTTTATGGGCACAGTTTATAATCATACATTGGTTTATACAAAAATTTACATAATTATTATCTATTCAATTACAAATGTTTTGCATTAAGTTAAAAATTTATAAGGAATCAAAATACATTCCGTTTCTAATTTCTTGCTTCAGACTTCGGCTGTACAATCGAACATTACCGGATACATAGAATGCATATGAACAAAACGGCCAATGCTCCAAATTAAAAGCCTCAAGCTATTTAAACATTCGTCTTATAATCATTTACATAATTTGGAATAAAATTGATAATTGGTATACAATTTGTAATTAATTTAAATGCTGAACAAAATCTAGAATTTTATCAGCTTGCTGAGAGATATTAATTAAAATACATAACTAATACGTAATTTACTTGCTAACTACAGAAGAAAACATATAATAATAATTATAATTTGCCTAACACTTATTAAGTTATTGCTTATATTCAGTCCTATATAATTAGAATCACTAAAACAAAAGAATATTTTAATTAATGCAACATACAAATACACATTTTGAGAAACGATCAACGAATCTCAAATTCAATTTTTTTTTTGCAATTTTCTTTTCTTAATAAGTTTAACACACTCAAACATAATACCAGAAGCATACAGGACTCATTTCATAATTAGAACTTATTATAAATTGACAAAAAAAAAATAAAAAACAAAATAGAAATATTAAATCACACTAACAAAGAATAAGTTGATTCCTTTGTTAAATTTACAATAATAAATTAATTTCTAACGCAAACCAGAAGAGGTATACAGTAATATTGATATCAACTGTCATTTCCAATGGATCTACATTACAGTCACAGGACACATTACTATTCTTATCCTTCATTATAGACTGCCAACAGATCCAAAAGCAGCCGGTATCAAAATGCCATTTGTCAATTATCAAAAAAACAATTTCTTAATCATTTACCATCATCAGTCATTCCATTTTACATAACTTAGCTTTATATTCACAGTAATTGATTCATTTTATGTTTTTCTTTTCCGCTATTCTCATTTTCATCATTCACTTTGCTTTCAAATTATCTTTTCCATTTTCTACTAATAAATTATTATAACACATTTAGTCAATCTATTGTAATATTTATAAAATCACAGAATATCAGCAAACATTCCACCGAACCAAGTCATTACTACTGGCACCAGGTAAGTGAACAATGCTCGTTCAATTGACATAACTGGCTTAAAGGCAACAGAATCTGATCCTGATGTTTTCTTTGTCTCCTGTTCCACACTGTTAGACCAATCATAGCCCACAGTAGTTGTTGGATCATCAGTTGTTGTTGATGACGGTGACATTGTTTTATTCTCAACCGTTTGGAATACACTAATGGTGTTATGAGTAACAGCTGGAATTCGTTCTGTAATTGTATCTTCATCATCTTCAAGTCCGCCTAATCCACCATAACCAGAACTTTCAGTGTCATCATCATCATCACCTGCACCTGAACCACTGCCATTATATGGTTCTTCTACAATTTAAATAATTACATTAATACCATCATTATCAGAAACATCATTTAAATTAACACTTCTTACCTTCGGCCCATTGCACTTCTTCACCATTAAAGGCATTCTTCAGTTGTGTTGTTGCAAATCGAACTAAACGTGTTGGCCCACCCATTGCGAATGATTGTCGTGATGTGATCGTAACTATTGATGATGGAAATTCTGGATTTGTACGATTTGTTGAAACTGGTTTATTATAACTGCCAACACCAGTTCCATTCCAACAGGATTCTGTTGATGAATTCATTGATGGATCGTTACGACCGTTGCATGTCGATGCTGATAAATTGGCCCAAAAACGTTTTGACTCACGAATTTTTTGTCTAATTTCCTTTACCATGCGATCCAAAACTACAAAAAATGAAATGTATAGTTAGAGATTATTGTCTAATGACGATTGAATTCTGTGTTATTAACTTACCCGGTTCTTTATTTAACTCTTTATCATTTCGTGATTTCGGTTTCTTTTGTTTATTTCTTCTATTTAATCTTGAATAATTTTCATCTTCATCACTGTTTGAAAATTGCATTGGTTTATAAGTAATTTCACCATTCGATGGATCTGCTTCTCTTATTGTCCGTTGCACAATTCGCTTATTATATTGGGGCGCATCAATATTGATTTCACCGCTATCAATCGATATGAATATATCATCTTCATGTTGGGCTCGAAGCATTTTTGGATTTATTGAACGTTTTGGTTTCGAATGCATTGATGGACGACCACAGCCTTGGAATACTCTCATCGATATATCTTGTCCAGTTTCCTAAAATCATAAACAAGTACAGTTAGTTTCTATTCGGGATTTTCATTTTGTTACAAATTTCAATTTACCTGGAAGTTCATAATTGCCTCAGAAATTTTTATATCAATCGGTTCAACGACCATTACAATATTAAATGGGCCAATTAAACGTTCAGCTAATTTATCCATTGCAGCTACAAAGTGATCCCATTCAGATGAAAATTCAACATAATGCTGGAGACAACCACGCATCACGTTTGAACAATAATTGGCACATGGTTTCTCTGTGAAACCTCGACATACACTACATTGTTGCATTTTCATTAATGCAATCGTACAATCTTTACTAAATCGAATCTAAAAATAAATTCAGTCAATTATTTTCAAATGGTTAACATTCAATTTAATTGCAATTCAATCCAATTTCTGCAACTTACATTATGTAAATTTCTAGCTGCATCGGAAGCAACACTGAGTGCATGCACAAATGTGCGTGTTGCAACAAATGATCGTTTTATTTGAATCGATAGTTTCTTTGGTACATCACCGAATGGATTCAAATCATCCATGTGTTTGCTAACGCACATCAAGTATCTGTGAATTGAACAATAATTGATTAATTGCCTTAATTCCAGTTAATTAATTACATTATCAATACTTACTTATCATCAAATGAATATTGTTGATTCAATACAGTGAACATCTTTTGGTAGAGTGCATTGAAGAATGACTCCAGTACCTTTGACAAATCAACATTACCATTCTCATAATACATTTCGAATTCATGAAATAAATCCGTGAACAAGTAGGAATTCGCTTCATAAACAATGCCATAAGTTTTCTTAAACATATCGTGAAAAGCCTTTTCCGATTTGGTGAGCATATCTCGAAAATATTCTAAAAATTTATTTAAAAATGAAACAAAAGTATAAATTAGTAAGTTATTTCAAATGCAACAACATTAAATAAATTCATAAATTTCTCAATTGGATTAGTAACAATAAGAAAATTATTATTTAATAAGAATATTTAGTTAAATGTTTAATAAACAGAAAATAAATTCGTTAGTTTGCTAAAAATAAATCTAAATGATTTTGAAATCAATTTTCAATGGAAATCAACCGTTTATGGAAAATCAGAGAATAAAAGAGTTTCTTTGTGATTCATGAATTTTCTTTCTTTTGAAACATTTGCCTTATAAATCGTTTCTTTAAATAAATATTTAATCATAAATTTGCAATACTTGAAGATCAAAATTCGCTTGAGAGCATTGTAACGGTATTTATGTTTAATTCGTTGTTAGAAACATGTTTACCGGCAATAGTAAATGTGCTGCCGCCGCAATTCTTAATTATTAATCAACTATAGAAGAAGCTGTTTCTTCTTATAAACAACCGCCCCATGAGATCGTATCTCCTGTAGTGAACAAATGATGGAACCAATTTGTCTAAACAATTAGATCAAATCATATCTCGCAATTCGGTATCTTATGTTTCGGTGTGATTATTCATTTAACTGATTCAAAAGAACAAGAGTTTATTCAATTATGAATCATAATTTCTGGTGTTCCGCCGCAAGGTGCGGATTTATTAGTGATCGTATAGATTCATTTCATGTATGCTAATATACCATTCTTAGCATACAAAATTAGAGAATTCTTAAATCGTTTGCATAAATTAATTTACTGTTCAGTCTCTTTTACAATCTCTGTTGTTAAATAAATTCATTCATTTCGGTGATTTTGTTTATTTCTTTTTTATTTCATTTTGTTTTTTTTTTTGGTTAATAATAATTATGCACAAATTGTCGTTTCCAAAAAATACATAAATTCACTTTATATGGTAACGAGAGAATAAATAACATAAAAATGAATGACCATATTGACCTGAGATTGTCCACACAAGTTCTTGCATATTATGATGTTAAAGTTAACGCTTCTTGATTATAATGAAATTTATTCATAGCCATCCGCCTTATCTGAATTTAATTTCAAGTATTTCTTTTTTTCTCATTTGCCAAAATAGTCAAGACGAATTATTTATTAGAATACAATCAATCGGCGATTGGTGAAGTCATTCTTTTAGGTTTTTTGTACCATTGACTTTTGCTTCTCATATAAATTTTAATGTTCCTGTTGATTTAGTCTCTTGTATCTATCTCACTCAATATGGGTATAATAAAATTTATGTATAATTCTAGGTGACTTTAACTAATATTTTCCACACTTTTTGGACTATCGATATATTGTAAATTGGCAATATTAATAGTATCATTTAGTGAGAAACTCAACAAATCAGACAAATATGGCAATATCATCACTAATAAAAATTCATTATCTTTTAGATGATGCGCAATCCAGTCAATTCATAAGATATTCCGCTAGGAATTTGATTAACTTTTTTCCATTCTTTTAAGAAATATCTTAACCGAAACATTAACACAGTAAAAGATTCATCATCCAAATAAAAAAAACAACTTGATGAATAAAATACCTGTGGGGCACATTAATTTTTATTATATTTCTTGCATACACACAAATACTTCTTTAAGGGGGCTAAGAAAATATAACAAAAATAATAATGAAATGGCATTAAAGCGGAAAATTGAATTAATAATTTAGTTTCATTAAAATTATTTATTTTATTTGTTTCCTCTGATATTCAAAGGATTCACTGACCGTAATTCGTTTCTTTGTTGTATTTTCTTTACCATTTTATAGCACGAATTTCAAATGAAGATACCAATAATTAATAAAAATATGTTTAATTTGTATGGAATGTGTGCTGTTCACAGCGCATTAAACAACACTCAAAAACCCCGGTAGAACATAACAAAACTGATCAATTTGTTATTCAACAGTCTAAATTGTGTTTAATTTAAACAATGATATCATATTCCTTGTCGGCATTTTAATACATTACATTTAGTATAATCAATATTCGCGTATCGATTAGTTCTCTCTATTTCAATTTAATTTTTTATTGAAAGAAGAAACAAAAATTAGCATATTGGCAAAAGTAAAAAAAAAATTATTCTGTTTCTACTGTTGTGCATCACTATCACGGACCAGACACAACTGTACGTATTTATGCCAATTTATAAGATAATTTGTATTCGCATGTCATAAGTCTAAATAAACTCGTTTTTTATTAAACAAGATTCAATTCAAGAAATAAGAAAACACAAATATTTTAATTTTTCTTTGTAAGAAATTCAGTTAAAAAAAAATCATGAAATCTTAATTAAAACATAAATTATATAGTTAGTTGGATGCTCAGTTAACAAGCAATGGATTGTGTCTTATTGAATTTGTAGTCAATGAATAACTATGTAAAGGACTTTGTCACCAACCGGCTTAACATTTAACCATCAATTCATTCTCATCATGGTAAGATGATTATATTCGTACCAAGAATACCAACTAATCGTCTTTGAAATGTAATTACCATGTATCATTCGACATCTACAGACAATTAATAATTTAAACATAATCGTTTTAAGTACCATCCAACAACGATGACATTAAATCCGTTATTAATTTAACCGTTGGCATCTTATTCAATTCGTTTATATTACCTGCGACACCTATGAATCGATGAACAAGCGACAATTATTATAAATTGCACTTTGGCTACCACAATTGCTTCACAGCAGTACAATGTAACCAATGAGTTTTCATTTCCATATTAAAATGCATTTGCTCTCAACACAATTTCATTTGTTTAATTCTTTTAACGGATTCAAGCTATTTTCAAACATATTTTATTTTTCATTGCACAGTTTATGTTTAATTCAATGCACCACACAAATAATTAGTAAAGTTAAAACAAAAACTATATTAACTGAAGACAAAGCAGTCAATTGAAACAATGTTTTATTAAACTCGAAAGAAGAAGGAAATGCCAAGTGTTACAAACATTTAACAGATTCCAATCAGTTTTTTTTATTTAAATGGAATTTAGTGATTCATGCTGCCTCATTTTGAATCAGTTTATTCGTTTATTTTTTAACAGATCATTGATTCATTTAATTCACTACCAAACAATGGTATTGTGAGTGATTGAATGCAACTTAATATTGTCAGTAACATCATTATTCAAATGTAAATAATATATGTAGAGTGGAATTGAATGGAATTCATTAATAAAACACAATGTAATATCCAATTGGTTATACGACTAAAGTCAAACGGTGTGTATCCAGGTGTAGGTGACAAGGATGAATTACGGCTAATCCATTAGACCACCAGCACGTAATTTAATCCAATTTAATTTTTGTATGTCTTTTAACTAAAGCAATTATGCCTAGACGATTTTTCAACATTTCGCTATGTTTCAATCTGCTCCCACATAATTGACTGTTGGCTGAGTTAAACTAGCATTAAATTGACTTCAACGGTAGACTTAATTTATTTTACGAATGCATCAAAGACATACTGATGAATATGCAACACAAAACACATAGTGTGTGCCAAGTATAAATACACCTTGTGCCATTAGAACATCAAACAGTAAAAGAAATTAAATAAATAAGGGCCAACATAATAACTTAATCTCCATTCCATAGAATTGTGTATTGATTCAAAACTCAATGTACTGTTTTGTTTAAACACATTTTCATTTCATATTTTGCATTAAATGGCAATATCATTCGATATTGTGTTTAATAAAAATACAAAACAATAATTTAGAGTTTATGTTGGTTTGGTTACCAACAAATATTTACCAATTTATGTTGCTATACTGCATTCTGGGATTGCAAATTGTTTTTTTTAAACGAATTTATTTTTTTTTTTCATTTTTAAATTAATATTCTTTACGTGTTTTCTGTTTCATATTTTTATTAAATTGCCAATTGCAATTCAATATGTTAATAAACTCGTAATGAAATTAAAAACCCCCCCAATAATAAATAATTTCCATTTATAAATAATACATGAGTTATTAAATGACACTAAAATAGGCAAAAACTCTGGTATAAAGGAATGAAATAAAAAAAAAAAAAAATTAAAAAACCAAAAGAGTTATATGACTTGGAATCAAAAACATTAAAAATTTTTATATTTCATATTGGAATTTAATATAATCAGAATGTTTAATGATTCAAGTATTATGAATTATGATATTTGATTTATGCTTTTCATTATTATAACTTATAAAAATCATATTCTCATCAAAATTGTTTCATATTTCCTTTTATCAAAATTCAATTTCAAAACAAGATTGACATATAACAGATCGTTAAGTATTTACACCTCATAATGATATACAGGTTGAAAACACTTATAATAAATTTATGAAAAACCTCAAATATGGTGTTGGCACATAATATAAAATAAAAAAATATGTTAATTTGATATGAACCACCAATACCACACGTCTAATTTAGATCTTTATCGATCGTAGGCAGTTACCTCATTTAAAATCCAATAACGATATGAATCAAAAGAATTCAATCCATTTAACAGTCACAATTAGATTTATTGATTCTATTAATTTATAGAGTTCAATAATTAAATTCAACATACAAGACAGTTGGTATCAAATTTGTTAAATAGAATATAAAATAATAATAACATTTCTTAATGCACATCACTTATGCGTTATGTCAATTCAAATATCTGGATTATGCATACCAAACCTCTTTTTAATGTTTATATAAAATATTTCAATACTTCAAGAAAAACGTAGAAAATACATTTCTCTTCTTTATACCAAATCGAATAGAAATGATCTTATTTTATACAAATAATAAATATTTCATTTGTATTTTTAATGAAAAATTTATTTTAAATTATTCAATTTTATATTTTCTCTAATGAAAATGAGTCAAGTTTTCTTATTTTTTTTTTTTTTTTGTAATTCATTTTTGATTTTTTTTAAANTCTTAAGAATTTTTCTGCTTTTACTGCCCTTCATTTATTATTATTTAATGAATCGTTTATTGGAATTTTATTAGTTGATAATATGGCATCGACTACAGCAGACACTTTTTGATACCATTTGACTATATTCAATAATTATCTGTTGGGATACGGTTACAGATTCTCTATGATCATNTTTTTTTTTTTTGTAATTCATTTTTGATTTTTCTTAAGAATTTTTCTGCTTTTACTGCCCTTCATTTATTATTATTTAATGAATCGTTTATTGGAATTTTATTAGTTGATAATATGGCATCGACTACAGCAGACACTTTTTGATACCATTTGACTATATTCAATAATTATCTGTTGGGATACGGTTACAGATTCTCTATGATCATTCACAATAAATACAAAACAGAGAAAAAAAAAGAGTAGAAAGTTAAAGAAAAAACATCTATAAAGATGATTATACGATTAATCTAAATAAAGAATCTGGATGATGATTCCAATCCGAAATAAAAAATAATAAGAACAGAACAAAATTCAAGAAAGAAAAGTGTTCTGGTTCTATCAATTTAAGACACATCTACATTTGAATTTGATTCTTCTTTAACTTTTTTATTCATGGCATTTGTAATTTCTTTAAACTGTCTCCCTCTTTCTCTTTTACACCAATTTTAAATGTTGGCTCGTTCTGATGAAATTAAATGTTAAATAAACATTTAATGTGCCTGGGTTTTTCTCAGATACATGATGATAGAGATTAACATGTGAGGAGCCATAGGCTATTTTCAGTTGATAATATTAAAACTCTATACTAAGGCATCGAAAACTTTAAGACACAATCTGTTTTTCCATCCATTGAATACAATAACATTAACAGTTTCAATCTCAATTAGATTTCGAAATTGTAGAGACATTTAGAAGCCCACCCGAAAGCCAAAGAGGTTCTATTAAAAACTAATTAAACGCTATTGATTTATTATTTAATTCGTCTAAAGTCTTTGGTTTGTATCCATCTAAATTTAGTATTCAATTATGTATACATTTGATGATTGATATTAGAGAACGACACAGATCTGTAATCAATCTAGATGGCAGTCAGAATACATAGAACCAAAAGGAAATTAATGAATACATCATTAATTAAATTTGTTCATCGAGAGTATTCAATTTGACCTTGTCATTTAATGGGTTTCATCACCATCCATAAGGATTCCATTAGATGACCCTTAAGCTCTTGAATGGACTACGCGAGTTAAACATAACAAAGAGCCATTAAATTTCTCAACGTAGTAGGTAATCCAAAATAAACATTACTTTCTATGAATTCCTATATATTCCTATGTATTTTATATTTCTTACTCACCATTAAATTTAATCGCCTTTAAGCTTAATTGTACGGACAGTTTATTAATCGCATCACGAGTTTGTTTCTCTAAATTTTGTGTTGACAAATTGGCCAAATGGGATTCCATTGTGTATGTACAGCATGTTCCAGTCGATGGAACCTCACAAAATCTAACTACCTTGTCTGTAAATAGAATTGAGATGAACATTATATTAGATGATATTATAGACAATTCACATCAAACATCAAATAACTACGATCATACTTTTATTGCTACTTTAATATTTATATGAATATTAATTATTCTTTTATTCTTGATTACTTAAAACTACTATGAAGTTTATGGCATTCCATCATCAATAGAATTAATTGAAACCAACGGATTACCATAAGCAAATAAAAAATCGTTAATGTTTTCCATTTTTCTTTCACTTAATTTCAAAAGAGATTTTAATTCAACTTATGAATATAAGGATTTTATCTATTGCGGTGCACCATTTAATGATTATCGTCATCACTACTGAGCATTTTACATAAATAGTCTTTGATCTATTCGTGGTCAAACACAGTGAAAACCACACAACACTAAAATACAATTGTTTTATTGAAATAATTATGAAATTACTGCAAAAGCAATGGCTTGAAAACCCCATTGATGGAATGAAAATTTATTGTAGATTTTTATCAAAGCGGTTCATCTGTCTTATTATTATTTATACACCGTTTCCAGTATACATAATAAAGAATGAACAATCTTTTGATTAAAAAAAAAAAAGCGAACAGATACAAAAAATTTAAATGAATTCAAGTATATTTCACCGGAACATCAACAAAATGTGTGGCTGAGGGTTACAATTGGTTACATAAAGAGTGCCGTCTAAACAATTGTATGTTGTTACCTGAAATGTCAACAATTACATAAACTGCTTGAATTACATATTTGAACACTAGAGACAACGATGAATACAACGTGTGTGTCTTCTTTGGATAGAAAAAACACAAAAATTACTCTTTCCCATCGACAGACTGTTCTACCATAGATCAAGGCCGGCACAACATAAAGAAAAACTTCATCCACACTGTATTTAATGTTATGCTGATTAATATAATTATTCCATAAGATATTCATTTCAACTGAGGCGATTAGAATCACCAAAATATAAAATAAACGCTATTCCTGTTTGTTCTTATCTTCAATGAGTAAGCTTTACAGTTCAAGACCATTTCAATGTTAAAAATGAAATCTGAATATGGATGGATTCCCTTTAGATTTCAAAACCACCGAATTTTCATTAATCCGCTGTTTTCTCTCTCTCTGTCTCGGATTTAATACTTATTTTTCACATTCATTTTTATCGGCAATTAATTTGTACGTGCTCAAGAACTAACAATTCATAATTCCTGAATCATAAACTACTGAAATATTTTCATAAGAAAATATTAAACGATCTTTATAAGTAGTCAAATATTGAATGAAATATTATTACGATTAATCAACAATGTTATTTCAACTAATTTATGATGAATGAATTACGCTTAATTTTAATAGTTTAAATACCCCAACAAAAAAATAAAAACAGAAATAACTTTTCAACTGTTTATAATTCATTCTCAAGAACATTCGTTAATTTATTTTGGCTCTAGCCAAAAGGCAGAGTGAGAGGGAGCCAAAAGAATTCATTACTGTACGACTATGCCATTGAATGACCATAAAGATTATACTCTCCTATCGATTATTTAGCATATTGCTAAAATAACAAATCTCTATTAAAATAACCTGAACAATTAATCAATACGATAAACTTGTCTCGATTACTTATCGGAAAGTTATTTTCGGTTTATGCCAAACAAAATTGAAAATATTTCATCATAATAAACCTTTTCGCATTCATTTTCTTTCTCTTTGGTTATTTGCAAAATTATGTGGCACATACCAGAATCAACAGAGAGAAAATGAAAACCCAAAGCATAATTTTAATGTCCTCTATGCTTAAATTTTGTTCATATATTCAATGTGATGGAATTCTTGCAGTTCATTGAATATCAAAATTCCGATGATAGTAATAATGAGAAACAAAAAAACAATATAAAATGAAATGAAAAAGACCGCAATCAAAATATCTGCCGTCAATAAATGATTAAATTTAGTGATAAAATATGGTAAACTAAAGTGACTTTATTAAAATTATGTAACGATATGGAGTGCATAAATGAAGAGAATTTATTCTTTTTAGCTTCACATTCGCTTCGTTTATGACTGTCCACACATTTTGGGTCATTCATTTTAATATTTTTTGTTAAATGATTTTATCTGTTGTCTAATCAATTGAATGTTGGCAAAAAAATAAAATAAAATGAATTTTATACCGTAAAATCAACAGGTAACACTCAAACAAAAATCAATGAACGAGAGTGAGATAGAAGTGAATAAAAAAATTCTTTTTTTTTTTTAATTAAAATAATAAAATTAAAACCGACTTCCATAGTATAATAAAAAAAGAACTTAATTCGCATTCTATCTGTTGAATTTTCAATACATTTTCTTAAATAAACTTTTATTTTGTAGTTATTTTTCTTATTGGTTGGATTGGTGCTATTAAATAAATCTGCATACCTGAAGAAAGAAAAAAAAAAAAAAGAGAAATGAAACGAAAACATAAACGGCAAGAAAGAATCTTATATGCAAATCCAATAATATTAAATATAATACAACAGAATGAGAATATATTGAGAGTCTTGTGAATAAGTTAAATGTTGTTTAGATGCCGTATAATTTATGTTATTTGATTTCATAGCAAATTAAGTTTAAAAACACCAAATGTTCATTTAGAGCAGTGTATTATAGTCATTTAAATGACGACGGTAACAGAAATGAAGAGATGCCGCTTTACTTTAACAGATCTCCCCATTGATGCCTCCAAAAAACTTGAATGCGTCAGCTCCAATCGACTTTAATGATAATGATACATCTCCCCGAAGCCAATATCATTTTAATACAACAAAAACGATTTTTATTTGTTTCAATCTGTAACACACGTAACCTCAAGTAATGGTCGAACCACTGAATTTTCTTTCATTATTTAATCCTACATACCTTCATGTGTACATTGAATTATATTGAATGTAATCCACAGAGGCATAAATTCATTGAATCCACAGTTAAAGTGAGAAAGATGATCACACTTTTTCTCTTGTTACATTTTCGTTTACCGTCAAGAATACAAGAAAAAAAAATTATTTAGAGAAAATTACCACCAACAACAACAGTGGACTGAGAACAGAGATAATTTTATGTGGATTTCAAATTATAATCATAATCCGCGGAGAAAGAAAAGAGATTGTTAATTTAAACAAAATTAAAACAGAGTATGTTGTAATCAGAATTAAGAAAATAAAAACACAACAAGAGAGTATAAGAAAATAAAAATGATAATATAAATATTAAAAGAGAATAAAGGAATGCCGCAACATACGGATTTTATTTAAAAGATGAACTTGTCAGTGTGTGTAAAGTGAAAAGTACAATTTTTCTTTCTCATTCTTACTTTCCAGTTCATTTTGATTGTTAAATCAACCGGTGAATATGTGAAAACATAAGAATTATGTGTGGGGCTTCATCCACAAAGTACTCATATTCTAACTTTCTGGTATCGAATTCCAAACGCACACTAAAATCACTTCGTTTAAAATTAATGATGATTATTATTAAATTTTCAAATCTGAGGAAGAAGAAAATTTGCAAAGAAACAAGAATCAACGAATTTCATTCTTTGATAAACTTAAATATTTTGCATAATTAATTTATTTTGTATTGATTTCATAAAATATGGTTTCTCATTACACCGGTTCTCTTATTTGTTTCCCATTCATTTATCTTTAGACCGTTCTAACTAGATTTAGTAGATCGCTATCCTTTCATCTTTTCGCTAAATATGTTTATTAAAATCAATAGGTATTGAAGATTGGATTCACACTCAATATTTCAAGATTACGAAACCAGAAACTCTTTAGCCTCGTGTGTGTACACAGACGATAAGATACACTATGGCAATAATTATTTCTGAGGCATCTGGAAATTAGATAATTCCTATCATTCACATAAAAACTAAAAATACGAAAATTGCTATTAACATGCGCACTGTTTAATTAAAATGACTAAACGCAACACCGACTAGAAGATATACAGAATCATTTGAATTATGCAAAAAGAAAATGTATGAAAAAGTAAAAGATACCGATTAAGCGATTAAGAATTAAGAAATAACGCAACATATTAATTACCCACGATCATACAAAGCCATCCGGTATTACTTTACTTTTTTTTTTCTTCTGTTATTTATGTATAAGCCAATCATGATTGCCTCCCTTCGATTACACGAAAGTTTAATGGGCAACCCAGAGAATAAAAGAAAAAGAAATGGAAAACTGGATTCTTCAGCAGTTTTGCTGATTCATTGAAGGAATTCCTCAATAATAAAACAAAATCGTGCATTTGATTGAAACTGTTGAAGAGAATTAGAAGAAACTGTTTCATTCGTTTTGTGTTTATTCTCAATTTCGATTTTTTTTTTGTTCTTATAAGATGCCAATGAAGACAATGCCAAGATATCATGGATTCGATATCATCCATTCAACAAAGTTTGTTCAACGTATATTTATTGGTATCTAGAGACAACCTGAATCACAAACAATACAATTGTATTTATGATATTCAAAGTGATTTTTTAAAATAAAATTGTTATGGTCGCCCCAATCATTTTCCAATAAAACGCATAAACAGAATCAAATTGAATATGTTTTTCTTTAGTTAAGAATATATTGCTGACTTCTTCATTATTATAACTGAATTGAAAATTCGTGTGAACAACTTAATGATTTACCAAATATCAAGAGACGAATGATGATACAACAGATTTCTTTATTTTTTTTTTTTATAACAGATCTCAATTTCAACATTTATTGGCTGACACATTCAGAATAACGTTGAAGAAAAGAATATCATAAATTGAGATTAATATTTACACGAATTATGTAGCCACATTAGCATTATAGTGATTGAGGTACATTAAAAATCAGGTAAATTAAAGATGAATCTTTAGTGAAAGAAGTTAAAGGCAACAAAGCAATACTGAATTAAACGAGTAATCTAAATGAGATGAGAACTCATGTTTTGTTATTAACAAATAACTGACAAAATTGTAATGATTCTATTTATGTGAGAGATGATCTTTTTCTCTATATCTCTATCAACATTCAAGTGGATGATTTGAATGAATAATAATTTTAAATTAATATTGGTGGATTACAACTGAACAGTGAATCAAGTGCTCGTTCACATCAATAAAGTTAAAAAGAACGAAAGACAATACTGTAATGCTATTGGAATTCAATTGGCCATATGCTGTGCCACTTTATTATGCATCCCGGCATCAATAAATAGTAATCAATCGATTTGGTGGCATCATATGATGAGAATCTATTAAAAATTAACTGAATTGTTGCATTCAATCAAATCCAGTATTCAGCTGAAGCATCTGTGCCTCCCTAAAATACCGCCAACGTCATTCTGAATTGTTCGTACAGAATTGAAACTATTTAGAGCATGTAAGATATTTCTCAATTTATAGCCAGATAGAAGAGATTAAATATTCTCGATTTTTAATTAACTACATAGCAATGCCAGTATATACAGTCAGTTCGTTTGCACCATATTAGAAAATCAATAAATCCAAGTATTCCACAGCCTCATCAATGAAATATAATAGACTTTTAACACCAATTTTCATATTTAAAATGATGTTTAATTACAACCGTATGCCATTTACATTGAAATACCACTGCCCGAAAATACCAAATGTTAATTATTGAACAACATAAAACATACGTACAATGTTATGTTATTTAATTTCATATAGTCCAATCCCAGCCGATACTGCTATAAGAACTATAAATAGGTTCGACTCAATTCTATCCATATTCAGTTAAACGATATGTTTAATTGTACCAAAACAACTGTGGAAATTTTAATGAAGCAAAGTGTAACAAAAAAAAACGATTTTTTTTTCTTCTCCTTTCGTTACATTACCATAAGGGAAAACCATTTCAAACATTAAATAGAAGAAAATCTATAAATTTTATGATCATTCTGTACCTTTAAATTTTTAAAAATAAAAATAAAACTTTTCATTACAACATGTACCAATATAATGTTTTCAATATCTATCAATTATTTTCCATTTCTGTTTTTTTTTTTTTTTTTTTTTTTTTTTTTTTTTTTTTGGTATAAACTTGTCGTCTATTCACAGTTAAAATATAAAACAGAAATAATAAAGAAAACTATATATCCTGATACATAATAACTGTTGAAAAGTAACTCCATACATAAATTGTTTTAATGTAAATTTTCTCAAATTGAATAGAAAAAAAAATTGTTAGAAACTTCCGCTAAATTGAATATGTAAACATTGAAAAGGAAAGTCCATAAATAGAATATGTTTAAATATGCTTATTATATTCTTATCCTTTGACGCTATGAGGAAATATGAACGAGGAGCTGACGTACGTATTGTGTGAAGTGGCAGTTTCATAAAATACACTTCAATTTGCAATGAAATCTCATCAACGGCTTGGAACAAAAGTGTATTGTATAAAAGAGTTAAAAAATCTCAAATGATGAAAATGAAATTGTAGTAAAAATCTCGTAAATTTAAACGCATAATTACTACCAATACATGAATACAAGATGTGATTATAATTTGTATGAAATCTGGTTTTGCTTACCAGCGTATTACTCCTCTCTCATCGTTTTAAACATTATTTGTACTTGCCGTATGTTGATTGTTTAGAACATGTTTAATTATTCATTGTTGAACGAACGAAAAAAAAAAAACATTAGACGGAAGATGTTACATTCCATTTCGAACAATATGAGAATTCATGAACTGAAGATAGAAAGAGATCAATAACCGTATCGAAGGGTTATACAAATTCGATTTTTAAAATCATTCATAGTACATTATGGCTACCATTGACACCTACATTTAATTTGAATTCATTCATACGAATCCTCCCCTCTTACAAATTCAATTCACACTGAATTAAATTGTATTTACATTGATCACATCATTATCTAAGTTGATTCAAATAATTAGCTTCTTCAATGAAGCGTAAATTAACTAAAACTGAACAACAACATCATCATTAATGTAGAACTTATGTGAAATCCATCCGGCTCTCGAAATATTACACCGAACCAATCATCAAGATTAGCATCAAATTACACGTCATATATTATTAACTAATTTCGGGGTTATTTGATTTAAAGCTTCAACTCCATTATCGTTCTTAATCATATTTTGCAGTTAGTTTTCCTGTCACCTGAACAACGTAGAACCAAAACCATTCAAAAAAGAACGAAATGTTATACATAAATAATTTCTCATTTATTTTCATTTTGCGATTTCGTTCAATTTTTGTTTGTGTGATTTTTGGCATAAAAGAAATATAATACAAGTAAGCCTAATGAGAAGTGGCATCAAATAAACATTGAATCAGTTAAAAACCGATGCGTGGGATAGTTCTTCCTTTACTTTTTCTTAAAGTTTTGCCAATAAATTAGGAATGCTGGTACGGTACAGTAAAAGAAGAGCCACATCGTATTCATATCTCGGCACTTCTTTTGCGGCTTATTCGAATGGAATTCAACAAAAATCCCCCCTATTCTGTTCGGTATATCATTCCATATCCTTTTCTTCACTCTTAATTCAATATCATCGTAAAATTGTTCCCACCACATTAAACAGTGTCTATCATAGTTTCCAATAGCATACAGCAGAGATACCATTGAAAAACAGGTAATTCGCAAATGAACTGAATGGAATCAAGAACAGCAAACAGAAATAAAAATCTTCATGAGTGCAACATTGATCCATCCGGAGAGTGTATGTTTAACGATGAAAATTCAACAAAAATTCTGTATCTCTCTATATTGATATGAAGAGGAGATCAGTATACATTTAACTCCATTCTTCTTATTTTTAATTTTTTTTTTTTTCGTGTCTCAAATTCCATTATAATGCGGTCATTTCACGTGTGGGATATTTGGTCCATACGAAACAATCGCATTTGCTTGCAATTTTTATAAAGGACAAAGCCAAGAGAGTAAAAGAAAGAGCTGAGTGAAGCATAAATTCCACACTTTTTATATTTCTTCATCCACTTTAAAAGTTCTTTATTTTTTTTCTTAAATTCTGTTCATTTAACCGGTACATTCTCATTTACTTGATCCAATGTAAAAATTATGGGCAGAATTAAATAAAAAAAAAAATAGCGTTCAACAAATTAATCATTTGCCGATATTATGCGCGATGTTAATATAATAAAGAACAGCAAAGATGCTCTTTGTCATCAAATTCTCTTGTTCTTTTTAATTTTTATTTTTATTCTTTTTTACTCTTCATCATCATTTTAAGCGGCCGTTTACTCTTAATAAAACATAAATATCGCTATTTAAATCTTCTTAGTCTTTTACTTTTTGTTCCTTTTTATTCTTCTCTGTTAAATGTTTAGTTGAATTATGTTTATTTCTTATTCCATATTCAATTCACAATTTAATAATAATAAGAATAAAATATACCGAATCATTTAACCAACATTATCTCATGGACAAGATATAATTCTGTTTAATAGATCGGAATGCGATATGATCTCAGTTTCGATATGAAACAGTCAACTGCATTAAAGCCACAACATTACAATCTGATGATATCCGAACACGCTTTATTCTTAAATTGTTTTATTTGACCAACGCAACAAGAAATACATAAGTATATCCAACTAAATAGCACATCAATTATTATATTTTTTACTCATTCTTGGTCTAATTACTTTTGCAAAAAAATTCCACTCTTTATTGTCGTTTCTTAAACTAAATTATTGTCATAAAAATGGTGTTGCTGTTTGGTTGAATTACATGTAATTGAATAAGGTGAATGGTGTTAGAACTCTTTATTGGAATTTAAAGTGAAGAGAATGTTTATATGGTCCACACAATATAACTTAAATGAGATTAATGCAATTTGCTTCAGTCAATTTTTTTTTCTATAGATGGAATGCGACCATTTCTACCGTAAAGGTGAAGTTGATGAATAATTAGGGAAATTCTTTAACAAGACAACACGACAGTTTATAGAATTTAGAATGGATAACAAAACACCGTGACGATAACACTTGAATACAATACAAGAAAACTGATTAGCCATTAATCATTTTGTATATAGATGAACTCACATTTCGTCTTAATGATCTTATGATAATAATTTAAAAAAAATGTCTGGAGGCAAAATGATTGTGGTTATGCCATTTATTTCTCCTGTGTTCCCACGGACATTCCAAATGAGACAATACGACTGGCAATGATCTAATCTACTACATTTTTTATTCTTGTGGTTTTCATTTAACTCGTTTGCATAGCCCAATGAATAGCTATAGAATTTGCTACCACAAAATACCAATTTTGAATAGTAAAGTTAATGTTGTTAAGCAGTTGACTTTCTGCAGTTTAAAATGGTGAAATCAAACCATAAATATTATTTATATCAACATTTTTGTCTATTTATCATTTATATGTGAATTCTTCTTTTATAGATTAATCAACAACATCCTACACAATATTTCAACTTGAACACGAATCATAATATCTTATAAGGACATCTAATGATTATCTGGTGAATGAACGATTTGGAATTAATGAACAACAATTGATCCTCTTAACGCAATAGTTTATCTTTTCGCTCGTATAAAAACAATACAAGATTATCTATACAATGTTATATCCTTCAGTTTTTCAAATTACGATGATATGTATGTATTGCTATCGTACTAAAGAACTTCAATGTTATGTCAACGTTGGTAATCAAATTCCATAATGAACCCCACCACAATATAAGAGCAATCCTTCACCAACAAAAATAATAATAAAAATCTTCTAGGCTCTCATGAATCTCGACTGCTTTAAAAATAATCCATTAAGACCACTTAGTGGTTATTCAAAGATGACGAAGGAACAATCAAAACATTTTTTTTATACAGAATGAGAAAAAAAGTGCCCAATACCATAAGCTTATCTGAACCAATGGCTGATACATAAACTTGTATTAAACGATTACTTTGCTGTAGGTAATCAAGAAAAACCATCATTGAATTAAGCATTCGAAATAAAAATTAAATCTTTTCAGGTATTCCATATATTTGTATTAATGATTTGAGTCATGCAATCATATACCAATCTCTCATTGCTTCCATTACACTCTGTGGTTAGATACATTTTCTTAGTTGTTGTTCATTTTTTTTTTTATTTTTGGTCTGTAAATGAATCAATCAGGACTCAAGGTAAAACTAACGTTAATAAAACACCAGATAATAAAGAAGAAGAAATATAAATTGGATAAAGATGAATAAATGTAAACCTGAAGTGAGAAAAATAAATTCTCATGCGACGAAATCTAAAATGTAATTTCAATTTCAATGTTTACATGTGAAGCCACCACAAATTCTTGACACCTTCCGTGGAAACATGAAGAAAGTCATCGCCACCATCTCGGTTCACTGTCTCGATTTCTATGTCGTTGTTATTATCAATAAACAGACACACATTATAATCTTCATCAATAATCCCCCAACGAAAGTCAGTTCAATTGAGACTTCAGAATCAATAAGATTTTTTTTTCTTTTAGCTTTCTTGAAAAATCAAGCGAATAGAAGTCAACAAACAACGATTTTAAATATAGAAACTGTTCACCTGAAATGATCCATTGAGTCTGTGAAACAGTATCTTAAGTCATGCAAGAAAATTAATACTCCATTAGATGGAATATAATAAACATAAAGAATACATAACATAAGATAGCCAATCCATGACAGAAGGTGAATTTACTCAATCAAAAAATTTAAGAATGAATGAATGTCTGTTTTTTTTTAATTCTCTTCTGTTTGATATCCAACAGTGAATAAAATTATATTTAAAAAAAACGCGTTTATATAGCAATAAAGATATATTACTAGTGGGCCCATTATATTTAAATAAAATGTTGCTTATCGATTTCTTATAGCTTACCATTCAATACACCGTCATCATGCTCATATGACTACTAACTCATTTAGCTAATGATTATAGTGTAGTAACGAATCAAGAGGAAAGTAAAAGATTGATATAATAACCAAATCTTATACTACACATTAATTGAATTAAGTTATAATAGCAATCAACTAGAATGACAGGTACAATATTCAACAGCTTAATACCAAAACCAATTAAATTCTATTATTACCATTATCAATTTGTTATTTAATTTTAAACACTCAAAATGTTAATTTCGTCTAAATTTAACTCTTTAATTGCATTAATTTAACGTCATTTGATTTTAATCTAATCGGGTTTTTATTTCGTTTTCATTTGAATGTATAAAATACTACAAAGTCTCAAGTATCAATTGAATTAAATCAAATAAAAACGCCTACATTTAACATTGTTGACAAGCATTAATTTAAACAAAGTATTTCCTTTTTCGCCTTCTCTAATCAATTAGTTTACAGAAATTTATTTTCGTGGGATCCACAATATCTCGTCATAGTGACCTTAATTATTTTATCAAGTTGCACTAAGTGTTTTCACAATCGTGTTCAATGTTAAACAATAAAAGCTCTAAATTAGTTCAGATAATGATGATGATAGATCGTGACGCACTCCATAATGAAAATTATTAAGACAAATAGCTTGTTTTTCGGAATTTCACGTGAGCTTAAATAATTAGGAAAAATTCATTTACAAAAGAACTTCTTTTATTTCTTTTTTTTTCTTGTTTCATTTCAATAGAGTTTTTATGTACATTCCAACTAATTCACCGTACACTCGAATGAGAAATTGATAATTGAAATTATTATTGTATAAAAGAACACACACACAGCATAACCAAAACGAATTATGGTAAAATTCAAAAGAAACTTCAGCAAAAGAGTAAAATACTTCATTAGAATCATGTGAATTAAATGGTTACTTCAGAGTCTGAATTCAATCATCATATACCGCCTATCTCACTTGTAATGTGTTGCAACATGAAACCATTTACAATTATGAAATCATCTCAGAATGGACCAAAAATAAAAGATTAAACCTCCCCGAAATGCATACGGAGGTGAAACGAATAACTAACAGCAAATATAATCCAAAATGATTTTAAATTATGATGAAGTACAAAAAGAAAACACACAGAACGCGATTAAAATACTAAAGGAATGTATGACCAGTTCTCTGTTCTTCTGTTAAATTTAATTCTGTTATCTGTTTTCCTTTCTTGAAGTCACATCATCGAGTTTCCACATAACTTTTGCGTTTTTGTTATTCTCTATGGTACTCAAGTATTACCATTCATTAGTAACCAACAACACAATCGTCTTCTTATGTTGTACTGATCATTGAAAATAAGGTGCTCACCATTGATCATGTTTACTTTGTCTCCACTTGTGCCAATGAGGCCAAGACAATTCTTAAAACTGAACTGCACCAAATATAGAGATGCAATGTTAGCGAACAGATTTCATTATAAAGTTTCTTTGCTTCTTGAATCACAGTTTCATCGTTTTTATTATACTCTGCTGTTTATTTCTTATTACATTTAGTTATATTATTTAATTTCATTATACTCTTTTAGTTTTTTTCTTAAAGAAACGCATCGGCAATTCAACTTAAAAGAATACGGTCAAATAAAGTGCATGCCAAAGTCAAAATGAATTCCACAACACCACAGTTTTTCCAAAAGCCCCATCTCCAAATGTGAGGTCTTATTCGATACCATTTTCTTATTCTTTTACGTTGTGTCCATTACAGATCAACTTGGAACAGAAGAAACCGTATAGATATTGAATATTTTTATTCTCCTTTAATTTGGTAAAGCAAAGAAAAACGCCAAGTAAATACCATCTGAGATAGTTATTATTAAATGCAATTCAACCATTGATTCTTTGCTCTTCTTATTTCTTATTCAATACGATGAATAATCTCATTTTGTTTATTCAGTTATACATTCCATTCGATTATAGTTGTTTCTTACATTTGATTTTCAAAGAAACAGATATTAAATCGATATGGATACGAAGAAAGAACTCCCCCAAAATAAAGAAACAACTAATTTTACTATTCTAATTCAAAGGTGAGAGGAGAGAGCGAATAAGAAAATAAAACAATTTATGAGTTTGTAATGAAAATTTAAGCCCATTTAGTGGATACTATAAATGTGTATTAGGTAAATCATATTAATACCTGTTGAATTATGACGACTGGATAGGTGAACAGTTAATGAATATATTTGTTAAATCTATCAAGTAAGTGACCCCCGGTATATGATGTTGTTCTTATTCTTATTTTTTTTTGTTCTCTACCATAATTTTGATGAGCATTAACACACATGTCTGGTGGGCCACCATACATACCAGGCTATTAGCGGCCATAAATTATAATGGGCCATAACAATCGTTACTTTTTTATTACTATTATTATTGGATTTCGTGTACCATAAAAGCATTATTCATCAAGACGTAAACACCAAAACCACAATAAATTTAAGAATCCTTAATAAAATAGATGACACTACCATTAGATGAATTTATTGATATTCAACTTATTCTATCATATTGAATAAAAGAATATCGGATAAAATTCACTCAAAAATAGAAAATTTTAACATAAAAGCTCTGGGTAACTCCTCCCTATTGTGGCCACTTTATGGTTAAATTTCAAATTACCTTTTAGAATCATGGGGTTATTCAACACCAAATGCATATTAATTTTATGGAAGAAACTACACCGTATATTCATATTTATATTGTGTTTCATTTGTAAATAACCAGAAATATCAAACGGTCACTAAATCAATAAATATTAAACCATCACGATTTTGTTCGTTTCTTAAATTTCTTACTTTTTTTGGTATCCCATAAAGAAATTCTCTATTTTAATTCGATGTTTATTCAATAAAGAAGAAATGAAATCAGTGATGAAACGATGTAAATGAAGAGAAATAAAATCTTAAGAGAAGTGTTGATGGTCACAGTATGTACAAGGTGACCACAGTAGTTGAACCCGTTGAAAATTATTTCATAAAGAAAGGACTTCTGCACTAAAGAATACTTATCATTGATTTGCTTTGCTACGACATGAATTCTTAGCATCTCTTCTATATTCATCTTAACAGTTGATTCCAAGTGATGTTATGGTTAAACAAGATTTAACATTCCCAATACAAGTTTACTCTGGATTTCATGTTGTATGAACATGAACAGAAAGAGAGGGATATAAAAAAGCTCTTCTTAAGAGAACCAGCAACGAGATGAACACTACCATATAAAATCAACCGATGGAATTCCAGTGCATACAAGAACAGAGCAAAACTGAAGTGGTATTGTCTTCATAATAATGTTAAATGTACAGGTAATCATACATAAGAGAAGACAAACATAAATATCGTATACAGTTGAAATCATATATGTTTGCATCATGAATATTATAAAGCAAAAGGATCGTATTTTACCATACACCGGTAAAGTAAAAGCGATCAGCATAAATCATTAAATGAACCAAAAGGAACACAAAATCAAGAGCTAACATACAACATAACCAACTCTCTCTTCTTCTCTCTTATGCTATCGAATACATTTTCAAGTTCAAGAAGAAGAGATTTCAGAATGAAGAATAAAAAAATTCTTCAATGAATGAAATTCCTTTGTTGCATGCTGAATATTACGAGACTATCAAGTTTATCTGATCATAACATCAGGCTGATTGGTATTCTTTGGTTCAGTTCATTCTATTCCTCAAACAAGAAAAATATTATTGGTAAAATGAAACATTGTGAATAAGAAAACAAAATGTGTTACATTACAATAATGCGAATCACTTCAAAACGCCATGATGTTGCAATAACTTCTCGTAACATAACCGACATTTATGAAGAATGCATTTGGAAAAAAATGAATCCGATTTTAATGTTGGTTCCTCTCTCTTTATTTATTTCTTTCGATTAATTGCAGTTACAGTAAGATAAAGATTTTCCTCCGTTTTTTATGATCTTTTGATTTCATTTATATTTCTCGTTTATTTCGGTTTATAGGAATATTATTAAAGCGCCCTAATCGAAGTGCACTTCCTTCTCTAATCTAACGGTCACTTAACAGTCGGCAAAATTAAAGAGAAATGAAAAGACATAAAAATGAGACACATAGTGGAATTGGGAAAACACCAAATCGATATTAAAGCGGTAGCATAACAACAACATTGTTGTTACAAGAAAGTGGTATCCCGAATGAAAATGAGTCCCGCATCATCACTTTGTCTGATGATAGTTAACATTGTATCTGATGATGGTCATAACAACTACCTGATTTGAGCATTAACATTGATTCTAATTTCATTTATGTGTTTCAAATTTAAATGTTTTATTAACCTCAGAAGCAAAATTAATCAACCATTTATAGGTCTAATTAAGTTATAATAATGGAATTGAATGGATGTTAAATCTAGACCCGTGTGTACTTTAATTCCAACAATTAGGGGTCTCTTTGTTTATCGGTTGAACCGATCAAGTTAAAACGATATACCGGATCTGGCGGAACCAAAGACTCAACGGAATTTTGAGTTTTTTCTTTTTGTGTTAAATTACTTTTGAATATCAAATTTCACCATTTCATTCAAATAAAAGAATACTCGGGTGAACAAGGAAATTCACATCTTTTACCAGTAAAAAGGGGATAAATGGCTAATAAATGAACACAATAAACAACACAGTTGAACCATTTCAATGGGATTTTAACAGCTCGCTACTACAAAACTTGTGAACAAGAGAAACGGCAGCCTAGTCGTGTCATAATAAGCCAGAAGTTCTTACCCTTGTGGAATAATCGAAAATGAGTGAATTGTACCAAATTGAATGGAAACAGGAACAACGAAGACAATCAGTATAGGATCATAAATGAATTAGTTGAATTCCATTTATTAAATCAATCCGAATATAATTTTTAGTTGCAACAAAAAATTCAAGAAGAGTAAAAATGCATTGAATTGGGGTGGCCTCAACAATCTCGGTATGCCACTGACACATCCATCAACCTCCAACACATAACAATCAACTCATAATTCTCATAATTCAAGCTATTGTGTTTATAATAAAATACCCAAAAAAAATATCGATTCAAACCATTCATCAGCTATTTTATCAGAATTATATTATAAAGACCATTTGAAATCGAAAATCCGTGACGAAATTAAAAAAAAATTTTTTTTTTACAAACTGACCAATGTAGAGAACTAAATAATTAATTGTCATGGTTTTACCTGAGCCCAACAAAAAAACAGAACGAGATAAGAAAGGAATCAATTCTGAATTGAGTTAACCATCCGTATGGCACATTTAAATAATTACAGGGATAAATAACCGAATATAACAAATTTGAAATGGACTAATAGCCCAAAATGATCTGTTCATTGTGCGCTGGTGGTCAATCCACACTTAAACCGATTCACCATCTATTAATAAGATGTCTTTGCTGTTGTCCGTGTCATTCTATTGGAAAATTAAGCGTGTGTTTTTATGATAATTCCTAATTGAAAATATATGGATTTCATTGAATTTCTTGTAAGAATGTTTGCTTATTCCATAAACAAAAACAACATATTTGGACTTTATAGAATAGAAAACTTAGTGAATCTTGAAGAAAATCTTCTCTATGTCCATTAGAATGAGACTAATAGACAAGAAAAATGTCTGTTTTCATATTACCGGATCCCAAACTTATTTGACATTAAAGAAAACACTCTTGTATATGGTGATTTAGACAAATGAAATAAAAAAGACCAGAGATGATGCATCGGATACCTTTTTTTCTCTTATTTGTAATCAACCATTCGGTATAACTGAATAGATGAAATAAATAAAAAAAATACAGTAAAATATGATTGGTCTTTATTTGCTTGTTCAAGCAATCATCAAACTAGGCAACATGAGCATTAAAGGTATGCATTTTTTTATTATTAACTATTATTATTTTCTGTTGTTGTTGTTGTTGAAAAGAAAACACACATCAACACCCAGAACATGAGAGAGAATTAAAACAGACTAAAAGACAACATACAAGATGAGAGCATCAGGAATTTACATCCTCACCATCATTTGTGTACCAATATACTTATATGGTCCATAAGTATAATGTAAATAATACCGACTCAATGTTCTGTAGAATGATGATGACTGCCGGTCTCTGGGGTATTTATCAGCTTCATATTGAATCATTCAATTGGCAACTGTGTACAATGACACAGACCAAAGAAAACCGAACCGATTGAGATTTGGTGGCAATTGTAACGTCAAAACGAGACATTCAGAAGAATTGCATACAATAAACAGAGTGAAATGAAATGGATGGCTTAACACTGGTTACTTGGTTACCACCAGTATACATCTGATGATCAACAACAAAGAGTTCGGCACTTCAAGGTATGTAGCAAAACACCTGCAGTTTCGTTATCCCTTATATCCATAACATCGTTACACATAAATCCGGTATATTGAATTCAGGAAACAGACAAGAAAATAAACGAAACGATAGATTTTGAGACCGATTCAACTGATACCTTTTACAAATAATTAACAATTCACTATCTTTACTTCGTATATGAAACAAACGATGTAATATTGTCGTTGATGTCAAGAGGTTTGTATGCATGTTATTTTTTTTTTGTAGTTATGTTTGCACCCCACCTTAAGAATTAAAATGAAATGTAACAAGCTAGTTGGCCCATTTCTTTCTTATCCATATAATTTCAACATAATCTATCTGGTACCTTTTGAGGTGTACGATTTACGATCTGCATTCCTTTAGTTCAAATTCAGTTCACATATTACCTTATCCCGTGTGCCCACTTTCAAAAGCATGCGTTCTGTTTCAACACATCATTTAATGCGTACCAGAAGATCTCTATTCATTCATCTATTGCGAGCGATGGCTATTCATTCTCATTGTATTTCATTGGAAAAACGAAAAGCCGACAGATACATTTATGCGATCATTGCATCTGATATGAGAGCTCTATATTATCATATATTATTCGGTTAATTCTCTTAAAGATTTGTACTGTAATCCTCTCCTATTCAATCCAACCTTATAGACTTTCTTTCTCTTACAATATTCAATCCTTCAGAATAGATTTTATGTTGTAATTCTTTCTCAGATTTTATTTATTCTCTATTATTTAATTTAGTTATTATTTTGGGCATTTAGAAACGGATGATCAAATTAAGTTAAGGAAATCACGGATGAGTAATCAAATACCAATCACATAATTCAATGTATCATTATGATCCATCACATTAAAATACTTAATTCAGTATAATGCATTATCATTATATACGAGTCATATGGTATGTTGGAATTCACATAAAAATTGACTATAATTCGTTTCTTGGCCCCTCCAGGTGATTGAAGAATACTAAATAATGTAAAGAAAAACGAAAAACGTTCTAAATGTTTCATCATAGCCGAACTAAAAGTGTATAGTGAAGACCACCATCAATTTCAAGAAAACCAATGAAGACAATTGAATGAGACCAACTGACGATAAGATAAGACATTCAACATTAAAGACAGGGCCCAAAGAGAATCAATTTCGTCAAGGACTTTATTATTTAACTGTTGTATGCTTTCATTTCTCATCTCGTATCACTATATCGCCCTCTCTAATTCAGAACAATGGACAATAGTAGTAACCTGAAGGGCCGTACCGTAAAAAAAATATTATTGAAATTCGTCCAACTTAATTTTCTTCTATAGTTCACATATGATGAATAACCTTTCTCACTCAGATTCTCAACAGTATACTAATACGCTTATTAAATATCATCAGTACTTAATTGAATAATACGCGCATTCTTCGTTTTTCACGGTTACTTAATTCACGCATCGTTCGTCTTTAATTATTATGAATAGGACAGCAAACACACAAGATCAGTAAGCAAAATAAGAAAATAAAAAAGGAAAACGAAGAATTTAATTTTCTATACTTTTCAATTCAAATTCATTCAGTTTGTAATGACAATTGAATTAGTGAGGAATTCCACTATTCAACAATTTTAATATGTAACAAATTAAGTTCTTAATACATAAATTATATTTGTAGGTTGAAAGTTCTGTTTCCTGTACGAATAAGTTGTATTAAAAGAAAGAAGAAAATATATATCAAGACAAGACCCGCATTTCACATGAACTTCAGACTATTCTCAAATAGAAGAAATAAAAGTCTAATGAACATGTTAAACATTATCAAGTGACGAACGGAAAAAGGAAATTGTGTTTCAAGCCGTCAAGTGGAATGCCAATAAGAAATCGACAGAAGATAGACAGCATAGAATTACACATAAGTATAACTTGAATTAATAGTCCTTTGCGATACGGGAATAATTTGGAATAGAACACCATAATTTAGTAAAACTTGAACCATTATCTCACACCTCCTGTGGCCAAATTGAAAATTTCTCTCGCACAGAGATGTGTGAAGAACGATAGAAGAACAACACGTTATCGACGACTACGATGATGATGATGATGTTAGGCCACCTGAATATAATAATTATGACAGGTACAACCGTGCAATATTAACAGAAAAAATATATAAAATACTATGGATACATATTAACCATAAAGTTGAATTTCCCTTCATCTTGATCGGCATCCAATATACCCGGGATAACCAAAAACAAACTGGATCTTCTGTTTTACAGGGAATAATACATCAGCTGAATATGCTAGAGAAAGACAAGCAGATATTATAACCACTTAATGTTCTGTATATTGCATGCAGTCTCTACTCGCGTTTGAATATTACCAAAGACTTTCTTATACGGTTTCGGCATTTTATTTGAAAATGAGTAAGAATGAAAATAAGAAACAGAAATTCTCTCTTTATTTTTTGTACCCACTGCTGGGTCTTCTTACCTACCAAGAAATCAACAAAAAATGAATTTTTATATTTCACTCACTTCTTTTTATTATTTGGTACATTCTGTAGAGACTGTTGGTTTATTTTTTCACCATCATCATCCACCAGCCACCAAAATAAAAAAAGGCATTTTAATATACATAACTACACACAAATTTTTACTCACTCTGGCCATAAAGCAATGAAAATCAGACGCTACTTAAAATGTTCTCACCGGGAAAGGAGAATAATATACACAAATGAATCTAAATATTACCTGTATTCGGTGTTATGTGATGTTTGATGCACCATTATGCGTTACATATTTATTATATGATCGCATATTAACGCATTTTATACGTTTACCTCAGACATTGATTTTACCAACATAACATTATATAAGAGAAATGACAACTTTTTAGTAGAGAAAAGAAATAAAAAATGTTTTACTCTTCATCTGTAATGTACAGTAACATAAGAGTTCTCTTATTCTGCAAACCGTCATTTTAAGTATAAATGCTTGAGGTAAATTCATTCTTAGTTCCACACCGTCTAGTATCAACGTAATCGTCTAACCGTCTCCGTTTCATTGGAGCAAAACCAAAATGAGAAAATGGGGAAAATTCTATAAAGAGCGCAAGTTGCACCACTTGATCTTTGTTTCAATAAGAGACACCACTTTCTTAAAGTTCAATGTGTTTTTATGGCCACCTCTTATAATAAACGGTGTACATTTTAAATGAAAAGAGAAAAAGAAACAAAATCACACTGAATAAGTGGATTTTCAAACGAAAGAAAACAGAGGAAAAATATGCACATTCCTGTCAAACTTGAGGCTCTAATCCAGTCCATTGGCGGCGCCTGTTTAGTAACCGGTGCATTGTTGTAACTTTTTTGGTATGTTTTATATATTATTCAACTTCTCTTGTTTTTCTTTTTATTTTTATTTTTTATATTCTTTTCACTCGATCTCCTTTCTTTATTCACATCATCATCATCATGCATCGCCTTTTTTATTCATATGCATTTTCTTCGTTCTATTCAGATATGGTTGAATGAATGGACAGCAAAAAAAAATAATAATAATCAAATGAAATTCTTGGGTACAACAAAAATAAAGAAAACGATAAAGAAAAACCGATTGAAATTCTAAAATCAAAAATTCATGAATGAAGAATAAAAAGAAGATCATTTCAAAGATTCATTTATTAAATAACCACACGGTATAGATGTGAAGGGGTCTCTCTTTTCTCAATTTTTTTTTTCACTCATCTAAGAATAAGATAAATGAATACTCCCCCTTTAAATATTGAACCATAAGAAAATGATGGAATGCAAGTCAAGTTAAAGAATATAAAATCCATTATGAAATGTGCAAAAATACTAATCGAATTTATCACCGAATCCTACGTTGCACTTTTAACTTAAAGTTTTCATCGTCTTATTCTTTAACTGTCACACTAACAATCTATCAGTTCTTTTCGATGGTAAACCAGAAAAGTGCAAACGATCGATATAGTTGAAATACACAAAAGGTATATCGCTTCAATTACCTGTCAGGGAGTTTTGTATATCAAAGGCAACAAACAAAATATTATAAAAAAAAAGACAACGATTAAAGGCAATCACGTTTTCACAGAATACACACATTGAATAGAAACACCGAAGGGCTTTTGCGGTATAACAAACACCAAGGTAATTCATCAAAAACAACATGGTAAAACATAAAAGTAACATGTTTTATTTCACACACAACATTCCAATCCTCGATAACTTTATGAAATCCTCTCAGATTTTCACTCACTCGCAATGAAAATCAAATAGTAACAAACATGAAATTTTTTTTTCTGAATGGATCATACTGTATTTCCATTTCCTTGTTTAGCCAAATAGAAAACGGTTGTATCGGAGTAAAATCTTCTATTTCGCTATGATATGGCAAACAAAAGACATAAAAGTTACACGAATGAAATAGGAAATTATAGAAATATACATTATGGAAATATGCGTGAATGAATTTTCAACATAGGTGTATTACTCAAGCATATTGTACCCACTATTCAAGTCAATTGGGTGTTGGCGTTAGACGAGTGGAAATACAACAACTGAATGAACAAAAAAACAAAAAAATGGAACACAATGAGAAAAATCTATTTGAATGGTAACCGAAGGATAATGGCACTTCAGTTCAAAAAAAAAGTCGTACAGTGAGAGAGTCAAATGGATTCGCTTTGTAAACTATTTAATATGTCTGAATCGATGTAATATACAAATGGGTATATACATATACACCGGCTGCTTTCCTTTGGCAAGTCGGTGAGAAAAATGAACGCATTCTTATTCCTTTGACTAACCGGATAGGATATAATATAAAAATGCAAGAAGCACATTGGATACAAAATAAAATGTAACAGTGTATAGAATCCAACGTTACCATAAACTGAACATGATCAAACAAGAAAAAGGAAAATCAATAAAATCCTTACGCACTTTTTGCTATAAAATTAGGGTGCGAACGTACTGTAGCGAGAAAACCAATTTCCAAGACCTTTTCGATTTATTCACCATAATATTTCTTTCTATGTAAAAATTGTATAGTGCCGTAAAAATGGTGTACATAATCAAAAATCCGCATATAAATATAGAGAAAGAAGAAAACACATGAGCCACAAGTATTTTCCCAGTCACATTGTATGGGTCAAAATGATAAATGGAGTAAATATTAAATCACCCCTTCAAAACACACACCAAAATCGATATAGAATGGTGGCAATACCAACTTGTAATGTTCATTCAATAGTAAAACCAAAATGTACTCAAACGTAATCGCATAAAATATTACAATTAATTTTTAGTGTTATTGCAGTAAGTTGAATAAGTAGACAAGAAGGAAAAAACCAATTGAAGATAGGTGCCACATAAATTTTCATATCATCAAAACGGTGTGTTGCTGTTATAAATCAACAGTCACAAACTGTAATCATTGTATTCAACGTGTAAATCATTATTTTTTATCAATCGTTCAGTGTCAATTCTCATATGAATTTTTGTTAATTTTAAGCTCTCTCTCTCTCAATAACATTTGATAGAGGTGACTATATAGCCTACCACTCACGTACGTAATACTTATTTGATAAGATTATGATATAACTATTTTCTGTCTACTTAAACATGCACAATGGTAATATAGAATGTATTTAAAAGAGTACTCACCATTAATCGGATTCATTGGAATATCGTTAGGTGATATACCCCGGCGCTCAAATATTGAATGCATCACCGTACAATTTAGTGGTTTTATATTTGAATTTGTATTTAAATTAATCCGTTTGGTTGGATCCATGATATTACCATTAGCAACGGTACCAATTGATACATCTGTATTTAGACTTGATGTCGTTTGACCGGCACAAAATGAAATTGCACTTGTAAATAAACCCAATATTAACATTAAACCAAATTGTTTAGTATAAACACTAAATGAATTCACGTTTTTATTTAAACGACGTGAACCACCTTTGAACCGATTATGGTTATGGTGTTTCAGTTGCTGATCTAATTCACGATTTAACTTAATTAAGTGCCATGAAAATGGCAACCGTTGATTTGTATTATCCATCTTAGAATGAGAAGTACTCTTTACTGGCCGAACTGCCAACTTTGTTACTGGATATTCCAAAAATTCAAGTATTTTCAGATACTTTATTTTCAATCTTATTTAATTTTTCAATTCAATGAAAAACTTCTTTTCTTTTTTTTTCTTCTTTACTTGATCTGACTTTATACGTGCGATTGATTACTATTTAAGAAAAGAGAAGAAAAAAAAAATCACTTTATGTTCACTTTACGTATTAAAATCAAAAAGAGTAAGCATAATATTATTTCATGTTTGCCGCACAATTGAAAGGCATCGGTATGACTTTAATAACATTAATTTTTTTTTTGTTAAAAGAACGAGACCAGCCGCATTTGAGTTCAATATAACGCGATATTGTAGTTGTAAACAAAATGAAACTGAAATTCCTTTTTTTCTATCTTAATCTAATCACTGAAATTGTATTTGTATTCAATTAGAGATTGAAAAACACTGCAAAAATTATAAAATACACTTTTCACTATGTAACAAAATGAATAGGCACACACTACTAACAAATTTCAGAAATTAAAATGGTTGCATCAACCATGCGAACTTTGAGAATTAGGAATTTAATTTAATCCGAACTAAATTCATTATTAACGATTTTATGATAATTAAACAACTTAAAGCCAAAAATTTTTGGTCCATGAAACGAATAAATGAAACGAGAAAAATAATTAGATGCTTTCACCTCGACGGTATTCCATCAACTGTTTCTCATTTCGCTTTCCGAACCGGGTTCACGTAGCACGAGACAGAATTTGGAATGGTGTGTGTGTGTGTGTGTGTGTGTGAGGAAGACCGTAAGCGATTCTTTTCCGTGTTCATTATTGAATTAAATTAGGTTAGGATCCGTGATAATTCTATATTTCGTTCCATAATGGATTGAGACAGTCATTGAGTATGGAAGTATGGGAAATAGTTTTCTGATTCTGACTGTATAATCGGACGTATTCTCGAGATCCTTCCACATTTTGCTTCAATCCCTTGTAAATTAACTCTTTCTTAGTGCTACTCTCGATCTCCTGCACACCAGATTGCATTATGGAAGTAAGTGGAGCCACCAGAAATAAAAGATCTAAGATGAAAACAGCGTCTGAGGACCTGTGTCGTTTATTCATATTCATATTCAAAAAGTTCAATTTATTCTTAAGTCTTTAATTTATTTATATATTCACCATCTTCATCTACCATCATACAGTTCTATTAGTAAGTTGTACAAAAATGATTTAGCTTAAATATGCACAGAATCACAACTCATCGTGTTCAGAAGATTCCTCCGCTTCCAGTTTATTTTGTTCTAATTTGTTAATGTGACCAATTATTTCCTGCTCGAATGGATCTGTTTCTGACTTTTTATCCTCCTCCTGAGCTGCTTTCATTGCTTGTTCTTGTTCCTCATCTAGTTTGCGAGTCATTAGTTGTTTAATTTCCTGATCATATGTTGTCCATTCAGGAACGATACGTTGAGCTGCCGTTAATTTTGCTTCCTTTGTTTGTGGATTATTGCATAAATCAATTACTTTAGCACGAGAAAAATTATCATCACTACACCAAGTTTGACACCACAACCATTCTTGTGGCAAAGATTTAATCGGCACTTGATGGATCATGTTGTTTGGTAAATCTTGATCCAAATTTGACAAACTGTTCGGATCTTGACTGAGTGCCTAAAATTCCGACAATTAGATTAATATGACTGACTATGAAAGTTTCATTTTTATCTTACTTGATATTGGCCACGAAGTCGATCACCGGCTGCAATTTTTCTGAATCGTTTCAAATCAACTACATACAAAGCAGAAATGTGATATTTTCTTCCCTGAAGATGATTACGCCAATATCCCTGTTTCCAGAATCTGAAACCCTCCATTTCTGTACGAGAATCACAGAATGGTGTGTAGGCATAAGGTGCTCCATTCAAATCCAAATTGTATAAATCTTTTAAATCACCTCGAACGATCTGTGAAAAATTTCATGAGCAACAAATTCTATACCAGTTGCAAAATAATTAAAAGACTTACAGCATCAGCATCCACGAATATAATCTTCCTAACATCTAAGGGGAACAATACATCCAAAAACAATATTTTATATCCCCAAATGATACGTTGTTTCTCTGTTTGTTGATGTAACCATCGCGGCCACTTATATTGAACAAGTTCATATTTAAAGTTGTATTCTTTGGCCATGTATGGTAAAACTTCAATAAACTGTGGTGATAAGTAATTTTTCAAAAACCAAAACTTTACTGGTTCTTTGGTATGCTTCAAGACAGACAGCATCATGATTCTCATTAAACGCTCGTATAGATGTCCCGAAGCCAACGAGAAGATATTTATTGTGGTATCTTCATCGGATGATGAACCACCAAATGAGCTAAAGCAATTATTATTATATATATTATATTTCGATACTAAATAATTTTATCATTTAGCTCACCTGGTTATAGAATTCCAGATTCCATTATTTCCATCATCTTCTCCCAATAAATCAGCATTTTGTTGATCGGGTTTCTTAGTAACTCGCATTTTGATTACATGTGAACGGAGTGAAGCAATTATAATTCTGGATCCAGATTCTTGCGAATGAAGAGTATGTTGACCATCAACACTGAAATAAAGTTGTTTAATATTAGGACTTCTTATTGTACAATTTCTTATGTCAAACATTACCTAGTAATATCATAAATATCTGCACTCTTTCCGTGTCTTAGGCGCAATACCCAAGCCCCAGGATTGGCTTTCAATTGGAAATATCCAAGATTAGCCATCACAATGGTGTCTACTATTATTGGATTGTCTTCTGTTCCTAACGTTATTTGAAGTCCTCTTGGTGGTGCTCCCGATGTTGCATCGAAGCAATGACCCTCAAGCAATAGATATTCCAATTCGTATTCACTGTGAACCGATCCTTTAATCTCTGATAATTTGATATTGTCCAAGTCATAGACTGAATGGACAACTTCCACCATCCAGTTTTCTGGTACTTGAAGATTTTGTGTCAACAAAGTATTGATTGGAAGGCCGGTGAATTTAGCCATTGGTTCAATGGCTGATCTGCCATCAGGGGTAAACTGAATCTCTGGTTCAATAACGAAACGATAAAAACTTAAAAAGAAAATTATTATTTACTAATTCGAAACATTTTGTTTGTATCCATTGAAGCTTACTTCTTAACGGGCATATCACTGTGCTTATCAACGGCTGCCATAAATACTTTCATATTACAATTGATAACATTTCTCAGAAGAATTAAAATTGGTGCTAATTTCTGAGCTCCCTTTGATGCAGGATCCAATACAGCGACGATATCAAAAAATGGAATTTCTTTGCGCATTGGAGGGAGTAAAACAGCAGAATGGAACGAACGAAGTTCCTTGGGAATAGTGAATCTATTTCTTGATGGTTCTCTGGTCATCAACATACCAATCATTTTCATTATAGTATCACTCGATAATTCCAAATCAGTAATTTCTTCCTCCATATCAATATGATTTGAGAAATCGACGGACTGTTTAAGAACAGTTTTTAATTTATCGCCGTAAACTACACTGCTCAAGCGGTCTAATAACCCAAAATCGTCGTTTGTGAACGTTTCATCTTCTCTAAAGGCACCTAATTGTTTGCCATTCACAATTACTGTAGATACTGATTTGGAAAGATGTAAAACTCGTTGACAATAGACTCTCAATAATTTTAAATGTAAAGAGGCAGAAGATAATAATTGATCGATTTTAGCCTAAAATAAAAAAAAAATATAATTTTCCATAACAAAAATTCTTTTGTTGTTTGACGTTAGCCTACAGGAATATCAGTAATCTCCTTTTTAGCTGCTAACCACTTCAATGCAACATTTGTAGCTTCTTCACCTTCTAAAGCTTGAGATGCCGCCCAAATTAGGTTGTTCAAATTCTTCCGAGTAATTGTACCTTCAGTATTTGGTATAAATGCAACGCGTATTCCTCGTGATGATTTCATGAAATTCAATGCATTTGTCAAGAGACTAGCACCACTTGGAGTTGTAACATCTGCGATTATCCAAAGTGTGAGGGAATGTAATTTTTTGCTCGAAATCTTGTCAGACAATTTTGATTCAAAGTATTTAAGGTTTTTCATTAAAGTTGCAGTCATATCACGGTTAGATAACGTAGCCAAAGCTTTGACGTTTTCAATATCGTGTGGTACTCCCGATAGATCCAAGTAATTGTTATTCTCTGTTTCTAAAATACGTTGATTTAATCTTGGCATAACGTGCGGCATGCCCATCAAAACATCCACCACATCATCCGAATCGGTTATTTCACCACGAAAAATTTGTTTCTGGATGACTTGTGTGTTATGCATAATCTCCGTCAAGATCAATTCCTCGTAATCGTTATCGTTTAACATAGCCTGGTTTAAAGGTACACCATTTAATAATACTTGAGTAGATCTAGCACCTAATTTATCCACGAATTCTTCCGATAACTGACGTCCATAATCAAAATCGGAATCTTCTCCTAATACATCTTCGATATCATTGACACTCAATTTACTATATCGTTTCTTCATGCGTGTTATCACATCTTTTTTCTGAACATTATCTTTAGATTTTACTGCACTATATATCTACAACCAAAATACAATATTAACTACAAATTTGATTCAGTAATCAATGTCCTTACCTCTGAGAGTAATTCAAAGCCATCCAAAGCATTTTTCTTTTGCGAAGCATAATTAAATGCACACAACATGGCACGATAATCATCCTGGGTTGCTGCGGTTGCATTTCTCATATCAAATACAATACCGACTCGTAATGGTGCAGTATGTTCGATAAAGCTGTATGTAGTCTTTACAATATCTCTAGCATAAGGCATCACTGGATCAAATACAAGCACTAAGTTGAATAAATTTTTTCGGACACTTCTCAACATTCCGGGGAACGTTGGTCGCAATAAATCAGTAACACTTGATGGGAATCGATTGTAACGCGCATCCTTTTCAATATCATTCAACCATACGATAGATGAATCCCGAATATCGATGGCAAATTCCTGAGTTGAGCTCGACACAAAATTAATACCAAGTAAATTTGAGGCTAAGGCTCCATTAACATCTAAAATAAATTAAAAAATGTAGATAAATCTGATATCAGTAAACTATAAAATAATTACTTAATTTATGAAGTCCGTCAATTACTCTCAGTTCGCTGCGTAGTGATTCAAATAATAATCCTACATCTAATGTTTCCACATCAAAGAACAAACCATTCACAAACAATGCAGCATCCGGTGGTTGGAGATTTAAATTGTTTCGCAAAACCTCTATATTTGCAGCCATCTCATCTTTGAGATCATTTGAAACTTTTACGCTCAATAATGACTTTGCTTGCGTTGGGAAATTTTGTGCCGTGAATTGTAGAATTTGCAGCGCTTCTTCACCTTGAATTTCTGAGATGCGTTGAGCAGCTTGCATACCCAAATCTTGGAACTCCCATGCCTTTAATGGAGGTAACTCAACGATATTGTTCAACAAATTGCGTCGAAATTCCTCTAATGAATGCGTCAAATCAGGGTATCGTTGGTTCAGCACACTAAAATTAAATCCCTGTACATACATCTCTGCTGGAACGGAAGTTTCACTAGAATCTCCCTCCTTAGCATGCGGTGAATCATCCTGACTCTTATACTCCGTTGATTTTAATTGCATTTCAACACCATAGCCGGACAATCTAATCGATTTAGTGGCCGGTTTTTTAATGAAATGACGGAACATATAACGCATGTCTCCAGCTAATGCTAGTTCCTTTAATCTTAAATGGAATGTCTTAAATTCATTCGTTCCAATCTCACCATACAGAATGGCAGTAATAGAATTATTTTCTGATCCTGGGTAAATGTGGTCGAGCGTATGTATTGGTTGTTCACCATATTTTGATTTTTTCCTAATGTTCTCAAAAGCTGGTATGTTACAGGCAACCTGACCACCAATTTCAATAAATGTTGCCAAACTACATTTATCATGAATCAAAGTTTCTTTCGCTATCTGAAAATGAGCTTGGACTCGTGGTGAATAGCTATGCATCGAGAGTGCCAGTTTCAATAGGGACATTTGTGATTCGCTTATCAACGGATCGGCCGCTTGTAATGCTAATTTGTACAGTTTTGATTCGCTCACTGGAATAGTAGAGAAACGTGTGATAAGAACAACATTCTATAAGATAACGATTCAAAGAAATTCTTACATATTTTAATTTTGTCCACCTCTAGTTTATTATAATTCTCCACATATTCCCAGAATAATTGAATATTTTCATCCGCCAGGTACTCGGCCACCTCGAGGGCAATCGGTGTTGCTCCCCATTTCGCATTCAACAGCGTTGAGACCGGGTAACTCTTTGACAGTGGTACATCTGAACTAATAGCTAGTGCATTAAATAATGCTAAAAGTATCACCAAACTTGTTACAGTTTTCCTCATTTTTCAAAGTCCTATAATTAAAAAGAAACAATTAAACATATAGTACCACTATGAGCGTAGATAATATACGTGTCACTATTCACTTTAATTATTTACCTCCAAGGGGATTCAACTAAATAATATAGAAAACTTTGTCACCCAAAACGGAAACTGATCGATAAAGGAAAAGTAAAATCACTTTAATTAAATTAAACACCCCAGAATATGCATTGCGCTCGTCAGTAAATCACGTAAGAAGTGGCCAAATAAAACTGAATAACAGATCCTATGCCTAATACTGTGTTAGGAACAAATACTATTTGGGTGAAACTGTTATCTATCTTGTGTTGCCACTATTTTCAGAATTCGACTGGCAATTTTGCTTTTATTTTTAGGTAAACAAAATGCGTCGTCAAATCTATCAGATGTGTGATTCAAACACTTTACACACAAAACCAACAGAGTTGAACGTAATTTAATTAACTCTATTCTATGGCAAAAAATTAACGAAATAAGTTTACTTTGTTTCTCTATTTCTCACATCAGCCAATCAAATCGAAAAACCTGGCCGTCTACGATAACTCGTCTACAGCAAATCACCTTAACATACCGGCATGTTGACACTACCAATGGCTGACTTCACTCGTTTTCAAGTCTCACCTCGAAACAGATGTAAGCAACAGATCAAAGAAACACAAATTTTGTGTTTAAAATTTTGATGCTACGAACAATTGTTCGAACAGAATTATTTCCAATCTAGGAGGAGATGTTAAAATGTTATCTAATCGCCAAAGTTTAACACACAGAATAAAGACCTTAATAGCATACATCCACTGATTACGGTATCTCGAAAACGATTTAAAACTATTTAAAATATTTTAAAACTATTCGCCGTATTGGGCCGTAACCGCGAGTACCATAGTGTAATCATATGATTTCAGTGGGTTTTCTTCCAAAAATTCTGAAATTAAATTAATCTAAATCTCGATTGCTTCTCCAAAGTGTGGCTCGCATGCACATATCATTAGCCGGCCGAATTAATTGTGGTCTTCTGGCTAAAAGGCATTACCAGGTAATTGGTGTGTCATTGAGTGTAAAGTGAGTTAACATTTGGTGCAGTCTTCAGCCTTTAGAACGAATGTTTTTATTTGTTCAGTTGTTGGGCCAGAACATTTTAGTGTTGTATTCTGGCCATAGACGGTGGCCGCATACGTCGAACGGTAGCAAGTGCACGGAGTTTTGTAATCATGTCTTGGATCAGTGCTAAAGAATTGACTTGGTGCCAAAGATTCGCAATGAATGTGATCAAGGTTGGACCAATGCCGTACCATGTTGCATTCATCATGGATGGTAATCGACGGTTTGCAGCCAAATCAAAAATTGAAAAAATCGAGGGACACTCACACGGTTTCAGTCAGTTATCAGAAGCATTGTCGTGGTGTTTAAAAATTGGTATTAAGGAAGTTACAGTATATGCCTTTAGTATAGAAAACTTCAAGAGAACTAAGGAAGAGGTGGATGGGCTGATGGATATGGCAACGGAAAAATTTAATAAACTGTTGACTGAGATAGACAATTTGAACGAGAAGGGAATATGTGTACGTGTAGTTGGTGATCTAAAACTGTTACCCTTGGACTTACGGATAGCAATAGCTAAAGCGATGTTAGCTACACAGCACAATTGTAAATTATATTTGAATGTGGCAATGGCATATACCTCCCGTGATGAATTCGTGAATGCATTAAAGGTGGTGCAACGAGGTGTTAAGGATAAATTAATTCAAATGGATGATGTAAGCAATCATTTAGTTAGGAAATGCATGTATACCAGACACATGTCTGAACCCGATTTATTAATCCGCACGTCAGGAGAAAGAAGACTGTCTGATTTCCTAATGTGGCAGGTAAGATATTTTTTATGATATCTAATTTATCAATCAATTTGAATTTTTTGCTTAAATAATATGGAATTTTTTATTTTAGATAACTACCACTATACTTTATTTTACTGACACGTTATGGCCAGAATTTACATTTTGGCATTTTCTAGCGGGAATATTGCGATATCAAATGGATTATGGAAGGATGCAAGAAGTTAAAGTAAGAATAAACGAGATTTTAGATGAGAAGTACAAAAACGATGAACAAGAAAAAAGAATAAATGCATTCCTTAGGTTAGTTGATGATGAGTTCCAAAAAGAATTGGAGAGTTTGGCTTCGTTATGATGAAGCATACAACATTAATAAACTGTTTACCATAGCTAATAATTTTATGAAGTATCAGCCACGATATGCCACAAAATTACCTAAGAACAAAATGTTTTATAATGTTGACGTTGAGCATTACTTAAATTAAGAAATAATGATGCTACAAGCCGTACCAATCCAACTAAGTAATTAAAATGATGAACTTTTAAGAGGAAATTGTACATTTAAATATAAATCATTAAATAAATTCATGATTGTTAATACAATAATTTGATCGGTGTTTTCATAATTTGACCTTAAATTTTTAAGATATTTAAGGTACATTACAGTGTAATATTTAAATATAATTGTGTGTTATCATTTCGACATTACATTTAAAAAAGTAATCAACATTATGATATTTTACCTGCGATACAACAATTGAAATACACAGAACATGAAAATTAGTATTCTTGAGCATCACAAATAATATATAATAACCACCATATTTAATACATGTTTTGAAATAACCGAAACTTCAGTAGTTTATTAAATTATTCTCGTACAATTAAAACTTTTAGTAGTGAATCACAAATGAGAAACAATTCTACTGATTCAATCATTTACAATAATCTGGTCAAAATAAACGGGAGAATATTTTGTATTACAGTATGAAATAAAAATAGAGCCATTTGAAACGATTTTTGAAATCATACTATTAATTAGAAAGAAATAACATATTATTATTCAACTAATATGTAAGGTGAAGTTCTTACCACTGTACACAATTATCGGTATAATTAAAAAATAATTTCAGAATAATTATAATGTAAATAAAGCTAAATAATTTGTTATATTATCATGATTCCACTCTGATTTCTTCTTATACTAGAAGATCAATTTTCTCCAAAATTGTATTTTATTCAATCTCTTTCAATTAATATCATTGCAGCACGCTTTCCATCACAAATCTTTTTTATATATTTATCAACTATCGTATTCCCATCTTGTGCCAATGATTTAATTCAGTGTAGAAAAAAGAAAATTATTATCATATGTTCAATATGTAGTCAAATCGTTTAAACCAGAAAAGTCGAATTCCTTGTCGATTTTTTTCTATTGCTGCCTCTACCGTTACCTGCCGGATTATCAAGAGATGGGTTAAAATTCGCATTAGGTATTGCTACAACACCAAGTCGTCCCTGTGATGAGGTCTCCGGTTCCGAACTATTTCGACTACTTGAAGCTGCTGCCACTGGCATTGATGATTGTGTATTACTGTCAATATTTACTAACGGTGGCATTTTTCGATTATTTGAATTTATTGTTCTGGTTGTTGGATTCGGTACATTGGCCGGCAATAACTCCTCATCGCTCATAGTATTATCATCACGGAAGGAACCGCTCAAATTTGAGTTCATCAAATTATTACTGGATCCTTGATGACGATCTTCTATATTCAATGAGACCGTCTGGCCGTCATCGTGGGGAGTTGTAGAAGGTGTTGCGTTTACCTCCATATCTTGAAAATCACGTTGAAATCTAGATTGGAAAAATCTAAAATGGATAGATAACAGTGTTATAAATCATCGAGATAGAAAACATGTTGAATATATACATACTGTCGAATTCTAAACCAATAGCCCGTCTGTGGATCAACAATAGTTACCGTTGAAGGTAAAACACGGTCGAATGGATTAACACGTTCACCAATTGGGGGATAACGTGACGTCGGCTGCTGATTATCACCAAATGTACCATGATTTGATGCATTTTCAACAGGATTTAATAGAGGAGTGGTATCATCGGCATCTGAATCTGTCCCACTATCTGAGGACGAGCGACGCCGTCGAGACCTCTTCTCGCCGCGTGCCACTTTACGTTTACACACTGGGCATACATTACGGCTCTTTGTCAACCACGGATCAATACATTTACTATGATATGCATGAGCGCATGGTAAAACTCGTAATTTTTCACCTTCGATATAATCGTCTAGACAAATGGCACACGTTTCGTATGGCATACCTTTATTGAATTTTTTAATTGGAATTTTCTTCAACTGATTTTTTGGTAAACGATGTCGTCTCTGTCTTCGATGCTCCCGCACACATCTAACAACCATGAATCCAATCTTAAAAGAACATAATAAATAAATATTAACATCAAATTCGCTGATTATAATACGCAATTCTTACCATTAGTATAAAACAAAGTCCTACTACTATAGAAAATGGTAGAATTAAATGTGTATTGATGTTGAACGGGAGAGCATCGTTCATCATTAGGACATATTCGGTTCCGTTCAGGAAATTTGCAATTATTGTTTTACCGGTACGTTCGCCCACAAAAACCGATGGTATGGTGATACCTTCACTGTTTTCCGCTGACATTGACTCTGAAATTATAAATAATCGATATTATAACTTATAACAATGGTACAATTTAAAATGATTCAATTTATTACCCAAATCGTTACTACCGACATTGTACACAATAACTGCCTGATATTTTGCTTTTTGAGCATTTCGTATTTTCTGTTCAAACGAACAGTTAAACCGTGCTATCAGCACCACCCATTGAATTAAACGATTATCGTTGATCTCTGGCGGTGGCTGAATCTCAGCGCATCCATTTGATGGATTTGCATCAGCTGCATAGACGACAAGCCCTTCCGATGGAATTATTCCACCGAATCTGGCTGGTAAATCATGGAATTCATCGTATATCTGAAGATATAAATATAGCAATTATTCAGTTGGTTCCATTCACTACCCATACTAATTATTTTATTTGCCACACTCACCTGATCTGTCCCTTTTCTGTAGACTAAAATATCACTTAATACGTAATTTGTGAACAAACACAACAGTAACAGTAATTTATATAAAAACATTTTGTATGCAGCCACCTTCCACCGACCCTCCTAAATAATATAATCAGCTATTGAATAAAAATTCGTCATAGCCAGACACAACTACTGTTCTCTGCTATACACGGTGACTCCACTAGAAATGCACAATAGCACACAAAACAATTAACATTAACAAAATAACCGGTAGAATTACATTAAGAAACACTACATAATAAAAATAAAAATTACTAAAAATAACAAAATCTTTAATGTTGCGTGATAAGGACCGTATCTAACAATTTTGATTTCTGTTGCGAATTTGCTAAATTTTCTTAAAAATTTTTTGCGTTGAATCTGTTTTACTGACCAATTGATAATAAAATGATCATTAAATGCAATGGATGCTCTCTCATGTGTGCAAATGAAAGTGTAAAAACGTATTCGTTGCACATCAAGTGTCTGTTACTAATATTTAAGTAACGGCAATAAAATTAAACCGAACGAATGCTCTGAATCTAATTAATCTCTTTAAATGCATATGTAAACAGTTTTGTTCCCATTTAGCTCCTTCTTTATTTTAATATTTTAACGTTATTTGAGTTATTGGTTTATTGTGGTGGGCTCGATTGTATGGGTCTGACAACTATTCAACCGTAAAGTTTGCACGTCTCCCACAACATATCTTTCGGTTAATAGTACTTCTTGGTTATTTGCTATACATAAGGAAACCAAAAATAAAGAGATTAACGCATTATTTCTCACATTCACTGCTTGATACCAATTGTATACCGAGAATATTGAAAAACAATCGTCGGGTACCATGACTAAAATTACTGATAACACTACATCGACGTTATTACATGCAAATCACAAATTTTAATAGAAAATTGAAAGCAAACAAACGAATAACACAATAAAAAGTAACTGGACGAGATAACTTCACTGCATTATTAATCAAATCAATTTTATATGTAGATTCCTAGCTGGAAAGGATATTTCGTAACTGAATTCGTGTATGAGACTCCGTTCTGTATATAAATTTGCTCTCAATGCAACTTATGTGAATAATAAAACAGCGAAATGTTTACTAAGTAAATTACATTAAAAAAAACTATGATTAGAATTAAAGTCTTAATCGAAAACAACCTTCATAATAAATTACATTGATAAACCTGAATTTGAAGTAACTAGAATTTATAGAAGTTCAGTAACTCACAAAATATCACCAATAGATTCCCGTTCTCCAAACTGAGAGTGGTTCATTCGGAAATGATTCAGAAATTGAAATTACTGATTCAGCAAATGCGAAAACAAAGGATCATTAATTTATTTTAACGATACGCAACTTTATATATCGTGGTTTGTTTCAATTAGCCAATACTCTTCCTTACACGGTATCCGTCAATGGCAATAAAATTCTGATTACCGTAGATACTATACAATTGCAAATCGCACAAAAATCAATTCAGTGATGTATCGTGACATCACAAAACATTGCTCATTAAAGGCGAACCAACAATTACTGCATAATATTATATCCCCAAATAAGATTAATATCACATCGTAGCATAATAACCAGATGAATTGAATTGCAACAATTTCGATAAAATATAATTGAACACACACCACAAGCACTTGCTATTCTGATATCTTCAGTCCGATTACAATTATCTCTTCTATTTCGACTGCGCGTTTGCTCCAATACATGAGAATAAGTTTATCTTTGTCTCCAAATACTAATAGTTTGTATGGCTGAAATCCATTGAATATTTTCAGGTTTATCCAAATTACCTTGAACTTCCTTTTACTGCTGCACTGCTAAAACACACAAGACGAATTGATACTGAATAATTTAACGAATATCGCACAAATTCACTTGTTTCAATTAGGAATAGAATCAATAAAACACCATAATTGTGGCTACCGTAAAGAAAAGATGGATTTGTTTTTTATTTCTTCGTACCTTCTCAAAAAAAAAAATCAGAAATAAATATTTTTCAAAGTTTTGACGTCGTATCAGCTGTCACGTAGCAGCGCCGTCTATTGTCGACTGAATGAAGGGTACGAAAATAGTAAACAATTCCCATCCATCGACGCCTGTTTGAAATTTCATTGGTCCAAAGTTTTGAATGGTACCCACCGCAGTTCCTGAAATTTATCGAGTGTAAGGTATTGGCCATGTCAGAATATAACGTGTTTAAGAAAGGAAAATTAATCCTCAAAGGAGAACCGTCGAGTAGTTCGTTAGTAATTGAATAAAACATTGATGGAATGACCATTCTTCTTAATTTATCAAATTTGTATTTTAGATCAAAAAAGAGGAAACACAAGAAGGAGAAGAGAGATAAAGATTCAAAGAAGAAAAAAGTGGTTATCGATGAAGATGCAATTAGACATGGAGGCTGGTGGAAAGCGACAAAGACGGAAGAAATCACCGGTTCAGTGGCAATTCAGTTCGGAAAACATTCGTATGTGAAATCAATGGACAATGGATTATTCACACTAGGAGCGCCACACAACGAAGGAGATGGACCCTCACCAGAAGAAATATTTACAGCTTTCCCTATAAACGATACAAAAGTATCATTCAAGTCGGGCTATGGCAAATACATAAAAATGGAAAAGGACGGTGTTGTAACTGGTAGATCTGATGCTGTTGGTAGTATGGAACAATGGGAACCTGTATTTGACGATGGTAAAATGGCACTTCTCAGTGCTACCGGATATTTTATGTCTATTGATCCCGAGGATGATGCTTTAGTTGCCTTACGTAAAAAAGCAGGCGAAGCTGAATTTGTAGTAGTTCGAAGCTGTTCAGTAAAGGAAGACAAAGAAGAGGAAGAAATACCAACGGATGAGCAAGGAAATCTGGATCAAGTGGAAATAAATTATGTTAAGAAGTTTCAAAAATTCCAAGATAAGAAGTTAAGAGTAAACAAAGAAGATCGTTCGGTGTTAGAGAAGGCAAAGGTAGATGGGACATTACACGAAGCACTGCTCGATCGTCGAAGCAAAATGAAAGCTGACCGTTATTGCAAGTAGAAATTTGATATTTATTTTAAAATAAATTATACGATTTAATGATTTCAGTATGTTGTTTCATTAATCCAACTCTTACCAATCTTCTTTTTTTTAAGTAGTCAAATGTCTCAATTCAAAAAATATAACGGAAAATAGCGTGATCTGTCTATTTAGAAAGAAAATCGATTGAGAATAGAAATAAATTCCTTCATTAGGATCAGTTTGCTTATGGCTGAAGTAGGAATAGATGTTTCCTTATTAAAGATTTATGGTAATTTTCAGCTCTCTGTGGAATTTCTCTGTTGACGAAGCCATTCAACAAATTCATCTAACATTACTGGCCCTAAAATAGCAATTTTAGATTTAATTTAGACTACTTGTGTTCCTTAATGCATTTAACGTTATGTAATTTCAAATCGACGATATTACTTACAGGCTCCATCAACATCATAATTTGATAAATCATCTAATATCGTTTTGGAGAATTCGAGAATGTTACACCACTGGTCTTTGTTAATCACTTTGTACTTGGACTGTTCTAGGAATTCTAAAAATTTCGGAAACAGTGACCATTGTTTCCCAAGCAATAATTGTAACATTGCTTTGGCCGTGTCAATATCCATACTGCGTTGATCTTTATCCTAAAATATTATAATTTGAAACCAATCCAATACATATTACGGTTCGTACATCGTTTACTTACTCTAGCAAAATCATATGCATATCGATAAATACTTTTGAATGTGGATGATTCATTGATTAAACTGATTAAGTAACCAATTTTCATTTGTATCTTACTGATGGTATCACATTGAAGATCTGTCAGTCCTTTCAACCATTCGGATTGTGTAAAGTAGCCCATACGTCGGGCACCCATTTTGTATGCTAACACTAGCATCACTACATTTTCTGGTTCCACACCGATGTCTTGACAAAACCGTTCCATTCCATCAGGTCCTAGAATAAATTCACATTAACGTTGAATAAACAGCTGATTATTTCATATACACTATTACTCACCTAACGTATCGGGATCATCTCTGGTTGTGTAATCTTTGAACCAAGTCAAACATCGTTTATTATTGAAGCTATCATAGGATTTCGTTGTTCGCCTAAAATACAACACATAAACAAATTAATAATGACACTCACTCTTGTAAACTACAAATTAGATTAAGATGAATTGTATTAACTCGTCATCTTCCATGCCAATTGAATGTTAATTTTGTAATTTGTCTAATCAACAAACTTTTATTAGCCGCCCGAAACCGTACGGACAATAGCACAGAACAATACTATTATTATCAAATTGAAATTCGGTGCTCTTTGCCTATATATTTTCTTACATTGGAATTAAGTCAATGTTAACATACCTTGTGCATTTATAAATAAATTTTTAGCATAAAACCTATAAATATCCCTCAACTATAAATAACACCGCACATAAAAACGGTATTAACACAAACGTGTTCAATTCGCGACATTTGTTAAATAAAAAAAAAAACTGTATATTCTAACAGATTGCAAATTACATATTCTGTTTACATTAACGCGATAGATAGAATGCAGAGGATTAAATCTAAAAACAAATAAGATTTCAAGTGATATGTGATATTTACCTGTTGTAGGTACTTCTTTGGCGTTTAGTTGAATATCGTTCATCTTCAGCAGGAGACATTTGGGCAACACGACGTTTTCCACGGGGCATGTCCTTGTACGTATACCGACTATTATAATATTCCTGGATTCACGCTGCACACCTACGGACTCAGACTAAAATTTCAATTTCACGATTAGTCCAATAAAGTTTAAACAGAAACAGTGCATGAATTATAAATTTTTACAATAATATAATGTTATTTTTGATGAAACATCATATTATATTTAATATACCGTTGTTCTTATGGATTTATTTTAACTTGGGAACTCGGTGGCAAAATAACAAATAAAATTCCTAAATTTGCATTCTGGTCCGCTGGCCAACAAACAATATCACACTGACAACTGTAACAAATAAAATAGGTGCGATTGTTTTATATAAAACTCAGTGTTACATCATGGTCAAGGGAACAAATTGAATTGAAACACACAACAAAAGATTGATTCCAAACTAGTGGGCAGCCAGAGACTCGCGTTAGAACTGTACACCACTTTGGTGACCTTAAGAATTTCACTGTCAATTAGCGGAACCCGATAACACTGATCTATGGACACTTAGAGACCAGACACGATTGGTACAAGATGAGATCTTTCAATGAAAAATTTGCAATTCTCGGTTCCACGCACCTCCTCGAAAACAGATAATCGCACCACGAAACAGATGAGATTGTGAGGTTATTAAACGATTGAATCGATTTTTAAATACATTCGATGTTCCGGCGTTTTGATAAAATATCTTGTAATCTATTGTTTGATCGTGACCGTAACGTTAAACCAACATCATTTAATGCAACATAGCGAAATTCAAATTAAAAATATTAACAAAAACAAATCGCATGGAATTTTTACCGACTCGGTTCGACCAGACACTCTTCTTACGATAAAAATAGGTGGTATCTTTTAGCAAATCCAACTTACTCGAATCCACTGTCTAACTTTACACTGTTACAAATTACAATGTTCACAAAAAATTACGATTAAAATTAAATTAAAAAAGATATTATTTAATTGTTTGTTTTTGTACCACTCTTCGCCAGTCAGTTCTATCCTTCACTTCGCTTCGATGTAGCTAACTTCACTCTTCATTTTGGTTCTATACTCAGCTAATAATTAATATGTCCTAATTTTGATCCAATTTAGTTTAGGGATAAACATATTTTGAAATTTCTTCGTACAAATAAATTATATAGTAACCTATTCTGATATTGTAATTTACAAAATATTTCAAGTTAATAGCGCAAATAACGCAATTGGTATTAACAGTGTTTGATATGAATTGCTAACACGCACCTACCATCGTCTCATTTCTCTATTTGAATTTTAATTCATCATTATTATTTATTAAATTACGTCGTTTATTAGAGAGATAATTAATAATTCTAAAAACAATTAAGTCTCATTGGAGAAAGACTACATTGAGGCAATGCATGAAAGCTCGTTCGTGGATAACTCCTTCGTCGCACGTCGCGAAAATGGTTCAAAACATATGACGATTTAAAAAAAAGTTTCAGATCGAGAGTAGTCGAAAACAAAAAATAAAAGTTCAGTCTTCTTTCGGCACTTTTGGAGCAAATACAGATTCTCCTCTTGCTCTCATCTCTTTTTTTCATTTTTTTATTTTTATCAGAAATATTTAGTTGTGATATTATAATATTGTAACATCTGGTGCCTTAATCAAAGTAATTTCATAATATCCGTAACTAATAGTGATATTTTCATTTGCAATCACAAACAATTTATCACAAGTGGAATGCCACATTGAGCCAATCCAAGACAGACCAACACCAAGAATGTGATGTCTGGAATTGGAATTTAATACACTACTTGTTCTTATGCCGGTTACTTACGTTTTAGTGAATTTGTGTAATTGCTCTTGGTTCAGTGAATTTTTAAGTTAAAAATTGCGTGTGAACTTTTACATGATTTCTACCAAACAAGTGAAAAATTTTAAGCGATGTAAAATTACACAATCAATCAACAGCGACAAGTTTAATGGAAATTAGGCTAAATAATCATCAACCGTAATACATTCGTGATATACTATAATTTGTTGTTTTTGTTCTGATTATAAATTCGCACTATAACTAATAAGTGAATTTAAAATAAATAAAAAGGAAAGCAAAAACCCATATATTTGTTTCCACATAGAGATAATTTTAAGTAAGTGTGTTCCAATCTATTTATATTTGAATTGTAATCAAAGTGTTCAATTGAGTTCATAGAATCAATGATGTGGTTAGCATAAGATTAGTGTTTCATAAAGTCACAAAATTATTTGAAAACATTTATTTAGTGGTTTTTGGAACAATAATATTCAATTGGAATGGATTCAACAAGAAAACCAATGAGCAGCAACCCTCGGAAGGGAGCAAACATTTTGTCACAATTAATTTTTTATTGGCTAGCACCAATATTCTATCATGGGATGAATGACGGTCTGACCCAGTCAGACATCACAAAATGCCTTAAGGCCGATCGTTCCGGTGATCTTGGCGATAAACTTGAGAGGTAGCATTTGTTTAATTACTGTTTATACTAATAAAATAAGTTTTTGTGTATTCCATTTATGACACAATACATTTTAAATGAATTCCAACTATTCACAGGAGTCGTATGTATCTGTGTATAAAAAAAAAATAGTTATTTTTATCAATTTTATTTTAATCTTATCATTTGCGTTACATGCAGTATATTAATTATAATCAGATTAACGTGGAATCACATGTGTATGCCGACCCAGACAATTTGTTTACCCTAGGTTGTTGTTTTATTTTTTGCCCATTTCAAACGAAAAGGAATACAACTACTTGTGAAATAGCGTATATTTTTTTGTTTGAATGCGAACTACAATTGCAAAAATAATTAGGTCACTCCTTATCAGTTTCATAGTGTTGACAATTAGAAGTGAGTTTGTAATAGCTATCATTAATAATTCATTAATCGCATTTTGATTTTTGCTTTAACTTCTATTCAATGATTCACAAATGTTCATTGAATTTATATTATAAAATAGTTAATCATTTGTTAATGAAAGTGAGAATGATAGACAAATAGATTAATATAAAAATGTGATTTTTTTCTACATAAATTGTTTGAACGAATTAATGCATACGACTAAATGATTTATGAAATGTTAGCGGATTACACTTAAATTTCATTGAATTTTATAACTTATTATAATATTTCTGTGGAAAGATATTGTTTTTTTTGTTTATGAACTTGATATTTGATATCGGAAATTTTATTGTTTATTTTAATTCTTTAATATATTTTTAATTATAATTTAGCGACATGATAAGGTGTTAAGGCCACCACTTGATTGGCTTATTGAACACTAATTTATCAGATGAACCATGAAATATTAAAATGTTATGGAATTTTCAGAGAATGGAAGATAGAACTTGATAATGCTGATAAAAAGAAACGGAAACCTTTGCTGCGCAATGCCTTATATCGTACATTTAAGTGGCCTGTTCTTAGTGATGGAATCTACTACTTTATCTTTTCCATGTTCAAGTAAATGAAATAATCGTTTTGATTGTGCATTTTAATTAACTGATCTATTATATTGGCATTTGTAGAGTACTCATTCCAGTTATATTGGCTCAATTGCTTATTCAATTTCAACCGCCACCAATTACTAACTCTGTCTCATCACAATTGATACAATCAAATAGTAGTGATATAGCGGAGACAATTCAACGCAATGTACGAAGTATTGAATCAATTAATGATACCGATCGATTGAATAGTAATCAATTGATAGAGAATATTGAACGTGATGTGAACAAGTCCGGTAAACTATTGAACTATTAATATTATGTGGCAATAATTAGTGAACTATTTAAGTATATTTAATGTTTTTCTAGGCCGTCAAAATGGTCCGGATACCTTGGACAATAAATTAAATGACATCAATTACTTTTCTGTTAGTGAATTATTTGAATATGCCTGGAATGATCAGTACTGCTTGGCGACAGCCCTCATTCTTTGTATCTTTATCAGTTGTATTGTGATTCATAACAGTGAATTTAGACAACGAATGGTTGGAGCTAGAATGAGGATCGCGTGCTGTTCATTAATTTATAGAAAAGTAATGAATATAAATAACCAAATTTTATTCGTTACGTACTAGTGTGCCTAAAAACCGAAACTTCTTATGATTGTAGACAATGAGATTATCAAAGAAATCGGCGGGAGAAACACCAGCCGGCTATTTGATAAATCTGTTATCAAATGATGTCAGCAGATTGGACTTTGCAACAATTTTTGCGCATTATATTTGGATTTTGCCAGTCCAGGTAAACAAATTAATGAGATTCTCTGATGCGGAAAATGAATAATTGTTGAATGTAATTTCAGTCTGTTTTGGTATGTTATCTTATATGGCGAGAAGTTGGATTAGCCGCATTTGTTGGTGTCGTTGGACTACTTTTGAAAACGGTACCCGTACAATCGGGATTGAGTAAATTGTCAGCCGTTTATCGAATAAGAGTGGCGAAAAAGACAGACGATCGCGTTAGTATCATGAATGAATTAATACAAGGGATCCAGGTGATAAAAATGTATGCATGGGAGAAGTCTTTCAACAATGTTGTCGCTGAGGCACGACGACAAGAAGTGCAACAAATTCGATATGCGTCTTATATTCGTGGAATTAATTTAAGGTGAGTTAAATATTTCTAAATTCAATTCATTGTTTTAAAATTGTAATCTGGTATGTGATTTGTTTTGCTTTAGTACAATGGTATTTACAGAACGGTCAACATTATTTATAACATTGCTTGCTTGCATATTGTTGGGACAACAGATAAATGCGAGTATTGTATTTTCATTAGCCACATTTTTCAATGGTTTACAATTGACAGCAGCAATTATGTATCCATTGGCGTTATCATTTGCTGCCGAGGGACTAGTGTCTGTAAAACGTTTAGAAGATTATCTACTGAAGGAGGAGAAACAAACAACAACTGGTTTAAAAAAATATTCTGTTGAAGCTAATCCAAAGATCTGTGTTGATTTGAAAAATGTCTCTGCATCTTGGGATACTGGATATACAAAAAGAAAGACATTGGAAGAGATTACGTTGTCGGTTCCCGTTGGAAAGTTGTGTGCTATAATTGGACCTGTTGGAGCGGGCAAGAGTTCATTTTTACAAATGTTATTGGGAGAGTTACCAATTGTAGATGGCCAAGCCAAGATAAATGGAGCAGTGTCTTATGGTTCTCAAGAACCATGGCTATTTAAAGGAACCATTCGCAATAATATACTATTTGGTGAAGCATACGATAGAAAACGATATGGAGATGTTATAAAATGTTGTGCATTATTAACCGATTTTGAGCAATTACCACAAGGTGATAAAACCATTGTGGGTGAACGTGGTGTTTCGTTATCTGGCGGTCAAAGAGCACGAATCAGGTTAGTCAGCATTACATTTACTCAAGTTTTCATTTATTCATGAATGGTAATTTTAGCTTAGCTAGAGCAGTGTATAAGTCAGCGAACGTTTATCTATTCGATGACCCATTAAGTGCTGTGGACGCTCATGTTGGTAAACATTTGTTTGAAGAGGTCATTGGACCAACTGGAAAATTGGCAAAAGATAACGTTACAAGGATTTTAGTAACACATCAAATTCATTTCCTGAAAGAAGCTGATATAATTGTTATCTTAGAGAATGGAAAAATTTCGAAGTCAGGAACGTTTACAGAACTGATTAACAGTAATTTGGATTTTGCTCGATTGTTGGAGCGACCCAAGGAAAAAGAAACTGGCGAAGAATATGAGAATGATGAATTGCCGATTGAAATAGAAGAAGAGATTCCATTTATTGATGACGCTGTAATTCCTTACAGACAAAAAAGTTCTAGTCCGTCGAAATCACAAACTTCCAAGATGTCTGGTTCTCAAGTCGTAAGAATCATATGTGCAATTACCTAATCAAAGCGTATAAACCGAATTTTTGTTTTAGTTAAGTACGGAAGATATTACAGAAGACGAAGATAATGAAGAAGCTCAAGAAGAAGGTGGTTTAAGATTCAGAGTTTGGAAAAAATATTTCCTAGCAGGTGGAACTGCTATTAAATTACTGTATGTGCTAATTGTACTTATTACTTCACAAGTAGTTGTAAGTGGTGCTGATTATTTTGTCACTTACTGGACACGAAAGGAACATGATAGAGGCTCAAACGAACATGTTGAGTATACTGAAATGGAGTATCTCATAATGTATGGTGTTTTAATTATCGGCGTTATATTATTCACTGTATGGCGTGGCTGGTTGTTCTTTAATATTTGTATGCATGCATCTAAAATCTTGCATAATCGTATGTTTAAGGTTCTTTTACAAGTGCCAATGCGATTTTTTGATACAAATCCATCGGGTAGAATATTGAATAGATTTTCAAAAGATATGGGAGCTATTGACGAACGTTTGCCCACTGCTATGATGGATGCTATTCAAATATTACTTGTGATGAGTGGTATTTTAATCATGATTAGCATTATGAATCCGATCATGATTATTGTACTGTTAGTGGCAGTTATTATTGATTTTTGCATTTTAAAATTATATATGCGAAGTGGTCAGGATCTTAAACGATTGGAAGGAATTAGTAAGTAAATATAATTTATATTGTTTAGATGTAGTTAATTGTTATTTACTTCAAGATCGAAGCCCAGTCTTTTCGCATTTATCAGCTAGTTTGAACGGCATCTCAACTATAAGAGCTAGTAATTTGGAGACACAGGTGTGTAATGAGTTCGATGATTTACAAGATGTTCATAGCGCCACTTGGCATCTTGCTGTTGCTGCAAATTCTGCTCTGGGTCTTTGGCTTGATATTGTTAGTGCCAGTTTTATTACGTGTGTAACATTTAGTTTCATAATAATGAATGAAAGTAAGTTAAAAAAATAATCTGAATTAAATAGTTACATTTATCTAACTTTGTCGTTCTTTTTAGATACATTCAGTGGAAATGTTGGGTTAGCAATATCACAAGCACTTATTCTAACCGGAATGGTTCAGTACGGTTTGAAACAGTCTGCAGAATGTTTTCAACATATGACTAGTGTTGAGCGTGTCTTGCAATACATCGATCTAGAGGAAGAAAAGAGTCCATCTAAAACCGCGCCAGGTGGTTGGCCATCAAAGGGACAGATTGAATTTAGAAATATGAGTCTGCGATATGACTTCAATGATGAAGTTCCTGTTTTGAAAAACTTGAATTTCATAATTAATGCTAGTTGGAAGGTAGGAGTCGTCGGGCGAACAGGTGCTGGTAAGTCATCATTGATTGGTGCTCTCTTCCGATTAGCACCCATCGAGGGTGGAATCTATATTGACGATATAGAAACCGGAACGATTTCATTAGAAAATCTCCGTTCAAGTATTTCAATAATACCTCAAGATCCAGTTCTGTTTTCTGCCACAATTCGTTACAATTTGGATCCATTTGGACGATATTCAGATGATCAAATCTGGCGTGCCTTGGAAGATGTAAGGTGTACTGAAAATTTTGTTTAGATTTAAAAATGTTAATGCTTTTATAATTGAAGGTTGAATTGAAAAAGCAAATTGGTGCTTTAGATTATATGGTGACTGAGGGTGGTCACAATTTCAGTGTGGGTCAACGACAACTAATCTGTTTGGCGCGCGCGATATTAAGGAATAATAAGATATTGGTGCTAGATGAAGCTACAGCAAATGTTGATCCACAGTATAGTTGCTTGTATGTTTAATATGATTTCATATTCTAATGTAAGTTAATTGATTTTTAGGACGGATGTACTAATCCAGAGAACAATTCGTGTAAAATTCAAAGATTGCACCGTAATTACGGTAGCACATCGTTTACATACAGTGATGGATTCCGATCGAATATTAGTGATGGATGCTGGGCGTATGAAAGAGTTCGATTGGCCTCATTTATTATTACAAAATCAAACAGGTATACTGCGTGGTATGATTGATGCAACGGGACCACAGGAATCAGAATCTCTAAAACGAATTGCTGCTGATACTTTTAAAAAGTTTATGGCTGAAACATTACCCTAGATACTTAAAAAATGTAGTTAAAAGAAATACTACGATTTACTTACAAAAGGCAATAAATTTATTATCTTATTTACTTAGTCTTATACAAGAAATATATTTTAGAAATGTTTTACACATTAATTAAATTAAATAAAAATATTTTTTTGAATGAACAATTCATTTAAGGAGAATGAAAAGAAGTTTAAGTTATTCATTCCACAATGAGATATCAAAATGATAATGCGACTTATATAAGATTGCAAGGGATTAATGACGGCACAGAAAATGATAAAAATCTAATTACCATAAAACAGAATCGAATACGTAAGAAATAAAATATAAAGGAATTCTACAATAAGAATTAACAGAAATTATACCATGCCACAGCCCAGTTTATATTGATGGGAATGTAGATAGGGATGAGCAACAATGGATAAAAATTTGTTTCATGAATTGTTTCAAAACTATTGAAATTTAAAATGAAGTAGCCTAGTGTAATTTGCATATGCGAAAATATATGAATTAATAAACATTACTGACTTAATTAATCGCCAGGTGTCTGTGGTCTTGAGGTAACAATTACAAATTTCTGTGGCTGTTGCTGCTGAGTTGTGTTTCCAACTCCCGTAGGCGTTAACACATTCGATCTTTGATTTGCTACATTGAATACCGGTGTACTGGAAACAATTAGAATTTCAATTTTTAATTTAATTGAAAATCAAATGCTATAATTAAAAATAGTTTGATAAATTACATATTTCCCATACGTGGTCCCATTTGGGAACTAGAAAATGCTGCATTCACTAAATTTGAACCAGTGACATTTGAAATATTAGATGTTGATACACCTTGAGAAGATGCCAATGTTGAAGAAGCTGGAGCTGAACGTGCCTTGACTACAGCTTGATGAAGAGTTGGTCCCAGGAATCCATAATCTCGCCTAAAATTATAAGAAATTAGAATGTTGCTACTCTTTCATTTCATTTTTTTTAATTACTTAAATTCCTCTACAAGATCAGGTTGATTGCGCATTGTCTTAAGTATAGGAGCACACACTTTTTGTAACATTGCTCTAATGTGTCCTGCTGCTATTTTATCAGTATTACTAACAGACGGCCCTTGCAAATGAGGCTCAATTCGATCGGATATAAATTTTAATCTTGGCACAATAAACACTTTGGTGACCTCTGTACCAATTTCAGAGAGACCAGCAATAGCGCCATATAACGATGACAAATGAGTTTTCTCATTTTGCAAAGCTGTGCTGAATAGTCTGTAATGAAAATTATTTAAATATAGTTGAATTCAAAATCACTAAAATTATCAATTACCGAGTGACACGAGTTTGAAGATTATTAGTTGATGTATTAAAATTTTTACATATCTGTGCCATTTGCCGAGCAGCAAAGTCACGCAATGCCCAATGGTTGTCTAATTCTGGTCGCATACAAAGCTGCCGTGATACAATACAAGTTGAGACAGATGGAATTAACTCATGAAGCTAAAATATTGCAATAACAGTTAAATTATCATAAAAAGCATGTTCGAATGAGTATTCTACATACATATTTCTCTAAGTACAATGACGGATTATCTAATAATGCTCTAACCATTCGCATTAAATAGATAAGTAATGCTAGATTATTTTGTACAACGTTTACTTTAACACCTTCCGCAATGAAGGTGCACATTCTAGGTAACATTTCATGTAAACCAGGATCGCTAGACAGTGATTGCAATGCTTCTGCTCTGCGTGCTTCATCGGAACCAACACAAGCTTCTGTTATTTCTTTATAATACAACTGTTGTTCCACAGACAATTCGTGTGTGGCCAATTGTTTCACATGTACAGTCTCGACATTTCGAAGTTTTTGTAGTTTACCAATCGTCGGTTTTCCAGTAGTATCCTTAGCCAATGCTTGATCCAACTTTTTAATTGGATTAACTGAATCTTGAGCTTGAACCTCTTTTGAGAGTGGCGGTGGATTCTCGGGTACCGTTGGTTGAATGCCATCAACACTGAGCCAATGGGTTCGTAAACTAACATCTAAGGGTATCTTTGGTGGCGCTCCTTGTATAATTTCAGTAAGATCTAATTCCTTCTCATCAACGAAATGAAGTTCTCTGCCGCCTCCAGATGCAAATCGGAACGGAATTGAATCGTTTGAAACGAAACCGTATTGCGGCTCAATATTACGAATTTTGAGGGCATGGTCGATATCGCCAATGGACAGTTTCTGCCGTTTTGCGTGCATCATAAATTTACTCGCGTCCTGTACAATGTGTTTTAGCTTGAACGAAACATCGTCAGCCAGCTCCTTGGCAGCATCATCCGGTAGTGAACCAACACCAATACTTTCAGCAATCACCTTCATTGATTCCAGCGAAAGGATAGTGCCATACAACATTTCTTGGTCACCCATTGCACTGAAATCGGTTGTAGTCAAACTATTTCGATTAATTCTTCACACTGGAAATTGTTAAGTTATTGTTGAATAATCAGTAACAATTCTTTTATTCAGATTAGGAAAAATTTGATTCTTCTTATTCTTCTCGTATCAAGTAACTAGGCAATAATAGTGCTTTTAACTCACCTGGAAATATAAATTCAGTGATTCAATTCAGGATCAAGTAGATTCCACCTGGTAGCCACTACCTTTTATCAAAAATTTTGGTATTTGTTTTGAATCGAATCGAATTTTGGTTGGAATCACAATGATTAGAGAAACGCAGTATATTTATTTACACTTGCTTCTTATTTGTTCTTCATAAAAGACAGCCTTTACTTCTTATTTGTTCTCAATACTATCAATGAAAGAATAGTTTTTTTCCTCCAGTGGAAATAAATGCAGCGCTTTGGCAATGAAAGCAATTTCAGGCAGAAAAATGTCGTGGCAACAGCATTTCCAAAACAGGCCGGGCCTGTTATAATTCTAAGATTTTTCAAAAAGGCAATTTTATTAAATAAATGGGCCGAAAGACATATATATGATAAAAACGCTGTACAATTGTACCGATTATGCGGTCAGAATCAGAATACTATTAAATTTGAATACTATTTCTTCTTATCCGGAAGATTGAGGTTTTGTTATTATTTACATCGAATTTCGAACTCGAATATTAAAAGCAATAGAAGAGCGTTTGAACAGCGAGTTATAGCGATCCGATAAAGCGTTTCACGTGCTTATTTGAAATTAAATTGAAAATTGCTCGTAATGGTGAATTATTTTCTTAACCGTTTAAAGTGCAGACTACTTTGTCGTGAGGCTCGTCATCGATCACCAAGATAACATTGTAGATAAGTAAGATAACATTTGTTTGATAAATCATCGACTTAATCGTCCAAAGCGATTTAATTGTTTAAATAAAATGAAAAATCATCCTGAGCAACAATTATTGTTAAATTTCATCATTTAATTGACGATATTAATTGTTTTCAGTTTATTTGAATCAGTATTATTTGACTTACGTACAGTACGACCGATTATACAATAGAATTCTCCAATAGAATGTAACATCACAAATTGCTGATTGTACCTGTGCATTGAAATAGAAGTACTACAATCGGAATAGAATTTTGTATTCAAATACTAAAAATTCAGGTGATTCGGATAAAATGCCGAACTGCAGGAACGAATTCGAATCGAACAAAATCGCGCGCTCCCGAAGCGATAATGTATCGCGTATATTTAAACTCGAAGTTGGTAGTGAGAAATTCATATAAAAATAAATCTCAATTTGAAGAGGACGTATAATTTCTGAGTTACAGTGCTTTTAAGAAATTTTCTTTAAATTAATTTGGTTACTACAAGTGATTAATACTGTGTTTCTCGATTTATTAAGAAAGTAAGTGACTGTTGGAACATATTGCAAGTATCTGTTAGTAGTTAGATGTGTGCCAATTAAGACTAAATTTACTATGAATCATTTTTATTGCAATCTTCAATACTGAACTTCAGTAAATTTTATTCAACAATTTTCAAGGTTCAGATTTCCTAGGAAATTACTATTGATAAATCTCAGTATTCTTTTATTTGCAAATCATTAGAACTAAAAATGGAGTGTTCTTCATGATTATTTTGCGAATAATCGTTTAGTGTTAGGGAACTAATAGAATATTTTGCGTATATAACGATACCGGATTCATTGGAAAAATCCATGTGTGAGAGGGTTTTTGGTTTCGGTTGTGTTAGCCAACATCAAAAGGATCTGCAGCTGCTTGGCCCCATTGTAAAATCGATAATTTGACGCAAGAGCCAGAATAACAAGCATATTGTTGGTATACTCCATGAATAGTTGCCATTACCGTCTTTTATCACCATTCAACATACAACATAAATGTTGAAGAAAAATGAGACCAACAAAAAAGAAGAGAGGAAAAATAATATGCTTATTATTTCTATTCCTGGCATATTGATTTGCACGACTGAGAGATTCACAGAATACCGTAAACATGTTAGAATGGCAAATAATAAAGGAAACATTAGCAATATCCTAGATTGTTGTGTAATCTTGGTTAGAGACTGGTGGCAGCTCAAAGGACATGCGAAAAGTGTTTTTATGTGACCAGAATCAGATTAGAAAGTTTTGAGTTAACGTAGGCTCAAAGATGAAGTAAGTTTGAGCAAAGGAATCGTCTAAATCTCACGATGTTTTTAAGGATTTTTGTGGTTGTTAATAAACTCTTTTAAGGCAAATCCAATTTTGTGTTAGCGCTGATTTTCAATATTGATCAATAAATGTCTACGCCTACAGACTGTCGCCATCTGATAAAGTTCAAAAAACTGTAAATTACACAATCTTCAACAACTGAAAATTTGTTAACATATTCTAATTTGAATATACGGATTTATCTCAACCAGACTGAAGCATAAGTTCACGTTTTTCATGATATTGTTCACATGAGCAATGAAGATTATTCAAGTCTGGATTCATAACTGGGATACGACTACATCTAAGTGCCTGCCAGCTAGTTGCAGTAAACTACTCATTTGACTCTATTTTTATCATCTGAATGTAAATTAGTTAAAATACATTGAGTTACCATAGTGCAATGTAATAAAATAGAGATTACTTGAATGTGAGGCGTTTGAAATTAAACTATCAGTTAGCTACATTACACAGTGAACATTAAACAATGAGAATTTTGTGTGAATTGAAATTGAGCTGTTGTAGATCAATCAGTAAGATTTTTACGTTTTTAAAATAAATTGACGAGCCCCCTCAGAGATTAGACACCTGTATTATGTGAGATAATTGTTTTTATGCGGTTCGTTTTCATAACTCATTTAATTGAGTGAGGAAAAGAAATTTAATCGAGTTCTATATTTTGAAGAGGAAAATCATTGATGACATATTGCTTACAGTTTTTGCAAACAACATTTGCAAAAGTACCCTTGACCTTGTTGTCTCCGGTATTACGTTGGAGGAAATATCTAAAATCCATATTTGATATGATTTGTAATGAATTGAACTTATTTAGTATATTAATGATAGAAATAGAACCTATATATCGTGTGCAGCAGTTACAGTTGAACGGAGAGGCCTTGCCTAATAAGAAAAAATAACTTGCAATTTGTTTAGGAAGTGATTGAACATGCCAGTTTAACTAACGTTGATTAGATTTTTATTTAATGATAACTTCAACTCAATCATTTGGCGACAGGTATAAAGTGTACCGATCACATAAAATATGAACCACACGTAGAATTCCTGATTTAATGAATTATCGTTATATTTGATGTATATTCACAAAACCGATAAAATCAGAAATACATAAACTTTTTCAAGCGAATTGAAGCAATCTTGACTCAACTGTAGGTTTCTAAATTTAGAAAACCGAGCTATTTCAAATGATTTATAAGTAGTAATTTGGCAGTCACACGAATTACACGTGATGAAGTTTTTTCGGGATTACGTCAGCAGTTGCTATTCTTGTTTCTGCAAAAAGATTGGAGACTCCAAATGAACTCATATTCTATTCATGTTACCACAGTTCAAAGAAGTAATATTGTACAAATGTTTAAAACAGTTTAGTTTAGCTTGAATAAGATTTTGGGATTATCATTCGTCAATAACTGGGAAACCATTGAGGTGATGCGCGTGGCCCAATACCAATAAAAAGTAAAGTTTTGGTAATTAACGGATTTAGATCATATGAGCACCCAATTTACATCCGATTGTAATTATAAACATGACTCACTGGTCTTGCGTATCTTTGCGGCGAGCCTACAAAAAAAAATCTATTGGGTAACAAAGTTTAAGTAGAAAACAACGAAATTATTTTGAAATTCGTTTGGTCTCTTATTTGTCGTTGTTAAATTTGGGGGAAAAGTTTTTCGAACGTGATTTACCTCGTGCAATGACTAGAATTTTATATTGTGGACTTTTAACCGTCGACAACCGAAAAAGGTGTTTCCATTTCTTATCACTACTGAAAGTGAATTTATAAAATGTTGATTTGATTGTGAATCTACGCTATGAATTGTGTGTGGCATTGCAGATGGTTTCATCAGACACAATTTATGGAGATAACCATCCAATGATGATAAATTACAAGGCTTGACCAACTCACATAAACTCGTGATAAAATTGTTGGCATTTAATTAACGGCTCATTAACAATAGAAGCGTTTTATTTTAAAATGTATCTAGTTTTAGTATCGTATGGGTTACCAACCCATTATTGGTATTATCAATTATATGCCAGTCAGTTAATGAGAAACGAATATGATTAAAATTTTATTAGCTAGAATAAAAGCCCCTCAAGTATTTATCATTGTGAACTTTGTTCTAGAATCTGGATAAATCGATGAATTGTTTATAAGTTGCATGCGACGATATTAAATTTGATACATGTTTTTTGTATCCATAATCAATTGTTATTTATTAATAACAGTTTACTTAATAAAGTTGTTAAATTTATATTAATTAAAAATATTCGTATATATGAATAACATAACAGTTTGCATAATATCGTTATATTCCTAGTATTATGCTGAGAATTGATGTTTTTTTTTTTTTTATTTATTAATAATATGAATTGTGAATTATTTTTTTCACTGTAATTTCCGTTATTTGAAGTACTGCCATTTAAAACATTTAAGTAGAATTCTAGAAAATTAATTTATTCAATGAAACAGAAAATAATTTTGTATTCGATGAGGGCGAAGTCAATTGATCTTTAAGTAATTTTTGTGATCGTCACTGAATCAAAAATTAGTTTAAAAATAAACTAAAATTGAATGAAACTGACCGTTGTTATATTTATGTAACTATGTTATCTGAATACATGAAACGTAATAATAAGCAAAAATTGATGATTGAATCAGTACAACTTTTATGTTAAATTATTTGCATATACATTTTTGTGATGTAACATTTCAATTGTCAGATTTTGGTCATTATGATGATTGTAATTAATTGAACCATTTATTTCATGTAATTATTTATTGCCATTGAACTTATCTGAATCTGATTCATTACAGAGTATGACGCACTCGGTTTTAGTGTACTATCGATTGTAATTTTTAAATTGATTCTATAAATTGAGAATGAGTAATGGTACAGATTATACATATTGTTTAATGAAATAATTCAAGAGGTGATATTGTCCTTGAATCAACTTTTTTCGATTGTGTGAATATAAAATTAATAAATAATTAATCCAATTTAGATAAGATAAAATTATATTTCGGTCATCAAGAATTTAATTAAATAATTTTTTATATGAATTCAATTAATCCAATAAGATAACATAACGACTGAAACAAAAAAGAATCTGTTATTAATATTTACATTATAAATCGGTGTATTACGCCGTGTCGAATGAAGAATTTAATATTCTGGGTGTTATAAAAACGGATTAGATTTCTGTCTGTTGTTTTTTTTTTTATATTTATTACATAATTTTATTTTTAATATCATGAATATTAATATAACGTGAACAAATTCTGTTTATCTTGCATTGCAAAAAATAGATATTTATATTCTTTTTTTTGCAAGAGACTCACGATTCGTCTGAATGATATTGATCCTGTTTAATATTACAATTATTTAATTAGATTTATGCTAAACTCTTTCTTTTAACATTGTAATTCAATGTGTGATATTTTGTGTTATTCAATTGGCTTGATGTTGTGCAAGACTAAAATAACAGAGAATCCGAAATAATTCGATGGTATAATCATTTTTTGAATAATTTGGAAAATAGTATTTATTTGGCATAAAATTTCATTATAAACGTTTAATTTGGTTTTGATCTGATTACTAAACACATAAATATTATTTCTTCTATTTTTGCAGACATGAAAATATTTACTAATTGCCCACAACATTGTCCAGTACCCCAGGTGCGGCAGTTAACGAGGCAGCTTTGACCATAGAAATTATCATTATTTAATTATTGTATAATCAACTTTAAGGCTAACTCGTATATAATTAACTAAACAACAACAACAACAAATCGTTCTAACGATTAATAGTAGCAGATAATTAACTTTATTTTTGAATAAGAAAGTTGAGGAATTGATATCCGATAACTTCTTTTGGGGAGCAGATATTAAGAACAAATCCAGTCTTTTGAGGATTATTTGCACTACGTTTCGCAACGAATTTCCATTTTACCTCATCCATACTATCTTAATCAATTGTTTCCAATAACTACATTAATTTTCCTATATTAGAGTTTTAAAGAGTACAAAACATAACTAACTACTACTTACTAAAACCAAGATAAAAAAAAAGAATATTTCTTTTGTGACAATTTAATTTTTCATTTATTTGAATTTATGTGATAAGAAAAATTATAAAAGTTTATTTGGGTATCTCAAAAATTATTTAATTAATCCCTTTTAATTCGGGAAAAAAAAAATAATAAGACATCATTGTTATCTTCTCAAACCAATTGAGTATTAAAAAGTAAAAGACTGTTAAGCATTCAATTAACTTAACAGGTTAACATACTAAATATTGTTATCGTATTCAAATTTATTTATTTCGTTTTATATAAAAGATGTGTCGTTTGAAAAGTTATTCTAATTTACTTGACATCATTAAATTAAAGATAACTTAAACATAAATTTACAATTTAAATTATTTTATTTTATAATTCAATTTATTATCAGTTTTAATTTTTATTTGTAATAATTTTGAATTGATTACCATTTTTCATAAACTATAAGAGATCATTTTAATTAATTTTTGGTACATTGTATTGGAACCTTCCACTTGTGATTTTGTAATTTATTGATTTTAAATTTTAAATTTTGCTACTTTGAATTGAATTGTATAAATTACTTGTATTTGATACTTGATAATTAATTGTAAAATCTAGTTGATCCTTATCCATCCTTAAATTCAATCCAAATCGTAAAAATGGTGGATCTTATATGGGTCTTAGTAGTGGGCTTTGCCATTGCCTTTATATTGGCCTTTGGCATAGGAGCCAATGATGTTGCTAACTCGTTTGGTACGAGTGTTGGTTCTGGTGTATTAACAATACGACAAGCATGTTGGATGGCAACAATATGCGAGATCGCTGGAGCCATTCTAATTGGTAAGTATTATTGATGAAAGAAAATTTATATTATTGCACGTTTTATAACGATTTATATATTTAATTGTAGGCTATAAAGTGTCTGACACAATGCGGAAGGGAATATTGGATTTGACGGTTTATGATGGTGATGAAAAGGAATTAATGTTGGGCTTCTTAGCTGCATTGGCTAGTAGTGCTGTGTGGTTATTAGTTGCAACATTTTTAAAACTGCCTATTTCGGGAACGCACAGTATCGTTGGTTCCACAATCGGATTCAGTCTTGTGGCCAGAGGTACAAATGGCATCTATTGGAATAAATTAATTACAATTGTGGCATCCTGGTTCATATCACCTGTATCCAGTGGTTTAGTCAGTGTTAGCCTTTATTTCCTCATTCGTCAATTAATCGTGAATCGTCGTAACCCATTAAAGGCTGGCTTAATTGCGCTGCCTATCTTTTATTCAGTCACAATATTCGTGAATGTATTCAGTGTAGTCCATGATGGACCTAAACGTAAGCATATTACTATTAAATATCGAATGACATTCATCTAATAACAGATAAATTTCTTTGCAGTTTTATATTTGGACGGTATTAATATCATCATGGCCGCTATAATAAGTGTGATTATTGCTTTAATTGCTGGGCTTTTGGTTTACTTTTTTGTTGTGCCATGGCAAAAGCGAAAGATTTTAGGAACTGGTCCACCAGCTAAAGCTACATTCACATTCGAAGATTCATATGGTAAATGGACGCAGATAATGTATAGAAAGAACTTTTTTTCAATGATTGCTTCTGATTTGTAGAATCCTCGCCTGGAGAAAGTCCAAAGAAACTTCGGAAACCAATGCCATGCATTGATGAAACAACCGAGCTTGTGCCAATGACTTTGCCTAAACAGAATGGTGTTTGTGATCCAGAACTGATGAAATCAAAAGAATATAAATTCCAGAATTTCTTTAACGGCAATTATAAAATTGATCCAACAATTTGTAAAAATGCTGAGTATATAATGGGTAAACAGAGTCTCGATAACACTGATTTAACTGTGACCAGCCTAAATTTCATTGATGATAATCAAAAGAATGGTAACAAGGCAATTTACCCGCCCATTGAATCATTTTTTGATAATAAAACCAACAAGTCTCTAGGCGAAGCAATGTGAGTATAAAATGTAATCTGAAAAGTGTGTTGATGATATTTGATTGAAACTTTTATATTAGATGTGCTGATGTTAACAACACAAAACCTCTAACTGATAATGGGAAGAAAATGGATCAGTGTGTCATAATGAAAGACAAAGATAGTAGTCTTAATGACTTTGAACGTGTAACAACAAATCCAATTTCCCAGAATTCTAGTAAAGTTCCATTGATTGAAACGAAAGAATGTGCCAGCAAGGGAAAAGGTGATAATGAGAATGTGAATGCATTATTCTCATTCCTCCAGATATTAACGGCTATCTTTGGTAGCTTTGCTCATGGTGGTAATGATGTTAGGTAAGCATAGTAATCAAATCTCTGATATACGACTGAAGTAAATTTAATTAACTTGTTTTCTATTAAGTAATGCTATTGGACCGTTGATTGCGTTATACTCAATTTATATCGAAGGAACAGTATTACAGAAATCAGAGACACCAATTTGGTTACTTCTCTTTGGAGGAGTTGGTATATCAGCTGGATTATGGCTATGGGGTCGGCGTGTAATTGAAACCGTGGGAAGTGATTTGACGAAAATAAATCCACAGACGTAAGTTGTTGTAGAATGAGAGATCATGCGAATATTTAGTTTACGATTTATAAATAATTTTTAGCGGATTTACAATTGAGATTGGTGCTGCAATGACTGTCTTAATTGCCAGCAAAATTGGTCTGCCAATTTCTACGACACATTGTAAAGTTGGTTCGGTGGTATTTGTTGGACATGCAACGAATATCATGAATAAAAAATCATCAACGGATGCAATGGAATCTGGTGCGCCCATAGATTCACAAAGTGCTGTAGACTGGAGTTTATTCAGGAATATAATATATGCTTGGGTTGTCACTGTGCCAATAGCAGGGCTTCTAAGCGCTGGTTTCATGTTTATTTTCTCAAGCATATTCCTCTAAGCATTAAACGCAAACGCAAATGGAAATAACATTTAATTATTAGTGATGCATCATGGTCAATAAACCTTAAAAAATACAGCCCATTTATTTGCATTGTAACGATTGTATGCGATTATATAAATTGGTCACTAGATTAAGCATTAAGTTAATTAGACAGTAATATGTACTACATGTAATTCAATTTTAACTCTTAGAACCGGAAAATTCACAAAGATTAATAAGTAACAGATTTTTCATTATTTCACACTCTTAATTTTTGATATAAATGAATGAAAATAAAAAAAACAGATAATAATACCTTATGCCGTTACATATTTAAGCAAAATAAAATTTAATACTTGAATAATAAAACTACAATAAAATATGTTAAATTATTAAAATGAATATTGATTTGAATTAAATAGTAAATCGTTCCTCAATAATAAATTGAATTGTTAATCTGAATAATAAGAAAAAAAAATACAAAAGAAGTCAAGAAACTAAATGCTTAAATTAATAAAAGTTTTATACGCATTGTGAACTTTAAATTATCTTACAAAAAAATCATAAAACTAAGCCACACAAATGATAGTGAATTAATTTTATGCTTTTCATTGAATCTCGATAACAGTTCTCGAATTAAAATTTATGAAAAATGTATTCAAAACACTTAGAATAAATTGGACAGAGTATAAATTATGTCAGTTCTTGTCAATTTATTGATAAAAATTGAAATATGATAAACGAAAAAAAAAAACAAAAAACTATTTGAAAATAGAAAGAAAAAGAAATAAATGTGATAATTTAACTATACAACAAGAATCAATGACTTATTTCCTTCCTTGTAATGATTAATAGATTGATATACCTGACAAAAATTTTTCCATTTCAACTTAATTGTAGATTGATAGGTAATTTGAATGTTACAGAAGTGCACATCGGGTTCAACGTGACCTATAATAAACGAATTGAATCTTAAAAAACATGTATACACACAATATCCCATTTGTCGGTGATATTTCATTAGATCGAATCAATAATAGTCACGTTGATTAAGACGTGCTCTTTAGTCAGCTCCTCATGACAATGCAATTTCATATAATATGTCGTTGTAGAATCATATAATATCAATTTAATTGTGATTGCATATAAATACTATCAGTGTATTCGCATTAAGCCCTTATTATTCTTATATTATTTAGATTTATTCACTGTTACTCCATAGCACATATTGAGTGTGGGTACCACTCACACTCGCACATTCAATATTCTATACGGAATGGAGAAGTAACAACTCAATTTATTGTCTTATTTCTCGTCAGTTGAATTTTGCACCTTGTTTGATACGGTTACGTTTTTTGCAGTGTCTCTCAATTTTATTAAGTTGATGCTATTAAATTTCATAAAATCTAATAAATATCTATTACATTCGATAAAGAAACATTTTTCATTACAGTTATTTGCAACGGATTTAAGTTGAATACAATTACTTTTAATTATGGAATAAATTATGTGTTTCAATTAATACTATTTGTGACAACTTATAATACTCTAAAGTGAACATCCTTTATTCATATTGCTATTGAATATTCCCATCGAATTAATTGTGTTTTTTACAAAGATAAAATAATGTAATTTATATTGAGTCAATCAAAGTGAAATTCATTATTAATTAAAAAGGATAAAATTAATGTTGGTGAATTGTGGTGTCTTTAAATTCGAAATAAATTAAAATTGATTGAATATTAATATGACTGGTGGGAATCAATGTACCCTACCGACAAGTGTTGATAAACGTGAACGACATATGGTTCATTGGTTTCGAAAAGGATTACGATTGCATGATAATCCAGCACTTCGAGAAGGTCTTAAAAATGCTGTTACATTTCGCTGTATATTTGTCATAGATCCATGGTTTGCTGGTAGCTCAAATGTCGGAATCAATAAGTGGAGGTCAGTATCGGAATTGTTTTACTTTTATCGATTGAAAAACTTGTCAATGATTATGAAGATCCTTCAATAAGTCCAGATTGCTTTCCTTATTATTGTTTCTCCCAAGTCATCTGACGTCATTGTTTCTTTTCTTGCTATTTTCTATTGTGGACACGTGATTAAGGGTAATGGTAATATTATTTTGAAATGATGAGAGTAGCGTCGTAGAATCGGTGAATATAATGAGGTCCTATATTCCTAATGTGGTATCTCATATTACCCTTTTCCCACTGAAAATTGTTATGAGGAAGTCAAAATTGTTTATCACAGCATTTAAACTCATTTAACCGGGTTTTAAAAGAATCCAATTTCAAATGAATTTATTCAAAACTGAAACCTCAATATGAAAATGACTGGAAATCTTATCTCATTCATAGCGTTAAAGTGAATCAAACGGAACTATAACTACTATAAAATGCAATTTAACTAAATACATCTTTCTTATCTCACACTCCATCGTTCATCCACTTCTTTATAATTTCCAGAATTTTCCAGTAACCATTGATTAAATTTAATACTCATGAATGTGATTGCAAAAATGTTTTATTTTATTTTCTAAACTCTATAATAACAATAAGCTATTTGCATCGTTTTAAATTACATATAAAATACATATTTCGTTAGATATCAATCAATTGTACTCACATAAAAGTGAAAAAGAAATAAAATAACAGAATTTACAAATTCATTCGAGTTTATTTAACTACAAATGAAGTTGATAAGAATTCAATGAAGTCACGTGCTTTACAATGTGAATTGTCTTTGACATGTTAAATTCATTGGAAATTATGTGGTTTTGGTATGGAATTTATTCCCTGTGGATATTGGATATCTCGAAAATGATTCCAACGTACGCAAGAATCAAGATGACATCTAAAATATTATAGTTCTGATTATGTATTTGTTATTACGCACCTGGAAAACAATAAAAAGAAATCATTTTTAACATACGTAGATTCACGTAATGGTTTCAAATGTATTAAATTGACAAATGTATTACAATTACAATGACGTAATCTATTTATTTCGTTTGTTTATAGATTTTTGTTACAGTGCCTTGAAGATTTGGATCAAAATTTAAGGAAATTGAATTCACGATTGTTTGTCATTCGAGGACAACCGGCGGATGCACTGCCCAAATTATTCAAAGAATGGGGTACAACATGTCTAACATTTGAAGAAGATCCAGAACCGTACGGAAAAGTGAGGGATAAAAATATTACACAATTATGTCAGGAGCTTAACATTGAAGTGATTCAGGCTGTGTCACATACACTCTATAAATTAGAAAAGTAAAATAAATGCAAATTAGTTGTACATTATGATTCGTTTATAAACAAACAATTGATTTACATTTTTAGAATAATTGAAATAAACGGAGGTAGAGCACCATTGACATATCATCAATTTCAAGCGATTATTGCTACAATTGGGCCACCAGAGCAAGCACAACAAACTGTAACTAGTGATTTAGTTAAGACTGCATATACGCCGGTATCAGATGAACATGATGACAAATTTGGTGTGCCAACACTTGATGAGCTTGGTAGTTGTGATCGTTTGATCCAGAGAAGTTTACTAAAACAATTTCGTATTTTATTTCAATTAGGATTCGATACGGAGCACTTGAAACCACCAGTGTGGATTGGCGGTGAAACTGAAGCTCTTGCCAGACTAGAACGTCATTTGGAAAGAAAAGCGTGGGTGGCATCATTTGGCCGACCGAAAATGACACCCCAATCATTGTTACCGAGCCAAACGGGTCTTTCACCATATATGCGGTTCGGGTGTCTCAGTACACGACTCTTTTATCATCAATTAACTGGTAAATCATTCAACGAAAATGTTGTTGTATAAAAACTGCTATGAAATTTAAATAGAGGAAGTTAGAATTTGCAAAACAAATATTTTAATTCAATCCAAAATAGATCTCTATAAAAAGATTAAGAATACATGTCCACCGTTATCACTACATGGCCAATTATTGTGGCGTGAATTTTTTTACTGTGCAGCCACGAAAAATCCGAATTTTGATAAGATGGAGGGGAACCCTATATGTGTACAAATACCGTGGGATCGGAATCCAGAAGCTTTGGCAAAGTGGGCAAATGTATGATTGAAATGAATTGACCATAAGAAAACTGTGATGTAATTAAATCAATTTACTTTTTATGTTTTAGGGTCAGACTGGATTTCCATGGATTGATGCGATTATGACACAATTAAGAGAAGAGGGTTGGATACATCACTTAGCTAGACATGCTGTCGCTTGTTTTCTAACCAGAGGAGATCTGTGGATTTCATGGGAAGAAGGAATGAAAGTATTTGAAGAATTACTATTGGATGCTGATTGGTCAGTGAATGCTGGCATGTGGCTGTGGTTATCGTGTTCATCATTTTTCCAACAATTCTTTCACTGCTACTGTCCAGTTAGATTTGGACGAAAAGCTGATCCCAATGGTGATTATATTCGAAAGTATCTACCTGTATTAAAGGTGAGAAAAAGTTAAATGAAATTCATGAATTGATATTATGAATAAACATGTGATTCGGATTTTAGAGTTTTCCAACAAAATATATCCACGAGCCATGGAATGCACCAGAGAGTGTACAGAAAGCCGCCAAGTGCATTATTGGTAAAGATTATTCAATGCCATTGGTAAATCATGCAATTGCGAGTCGTACAAATATGGAACGGATTAAACAAGTTTATCAACAGTTGGCTAAGTATCGAGGGTACGAGGTGATACCAGGTAAATCATTAAAATATTTTAAATTAAATAATTGAATTTATATGAATTGAAAATGTTTAAAAATCACATAAAATTTAAACATTTTTTAGGCGTTATATTGTCTAACAAAGGTCAAATTTTTAATTCAAACATAAACAATAGCTCATGTACCATATCGAACGTCAATAAGTCTGGTGATTACAGCGGAAAAACAGATACATCAGGAAATGTACATCAATTAACTGAAGGCAGTCAAGATTCGACATCAACAACCGTATCAGTATACAGTGGTTATCATAATTTAAAGAAAGTTGATGAACCAAACTATCAGCATTCTAATCATATACTATCATATGATAATCGTTGTGAATATTTGATACCCACAGATGAATCACAAAAGACAAATAACCGTTACATTTATAACTACGAGGAAAAGTAAGAATGTAAATCAGTTATCAATGATCATAAAATTAATCTCAATCCAGTTACTTACCTTTTGAATTCACATATCTAATAATGATAGTGAATTCTATGGAACTGTAATATTAATTGTAATGAATTTCAATGAATTCATTCATTAGATTATAAGTTTTTATTGTCGGTAGACACACTCCTATTAATTATATACACTCCAATTTACATGTATGTGTGTTAAATTGATAAATGAATATGAAATTAAATTAATTTTGTTGAAGAAATTTACAATAAAATACTAATTATCAATTTCCAAGAATTGTATCAAATTTAAGTCAGTTTTATTCATATTTCATTTGTTTCCTATTACTTTAATTAAAAAAAAAAATTGATTACAATATTTCGGTTATAGTTGAAATCGGATTACCACATGCGAAATATTATTATTTAATCGTAATTGTTGCGTTAGATAGGCCAAGACCTTTACTCTTGATAACGCGATAGTATGGTTACTTTTCATCTCTAATTTTTTTAAATGCCTTAAATTCGGTTTTAATAGTCAGTCGAATTTAGTTGTTCGCGAAAATTTAAGAAAAACGGTTCAAGATGATTAACTCAAATCATCTAACGTTTGGAATTTTAATTCTTTTATGTGTTCATTTAAGTATTTCGGATATAGTGCCAAGTGTTGTAATATGTCCTGATGGCTATAAAGAGCAAAATGGTGAATGTGTTTCGATATATTCATCGCCAACTCCAGTGCAATCACCGATTATGAATGCATTGCGTTGTCCGCCTAATTTTCAATTGGTAAATGGTATCTGTTATCCTTTTAAATCGGTGCCACAAATTCAGTCTTATCCACAAGTGTGTCCGTTTGCTCAACAACAACAACAACAACAACAACAGCAGCAACAATATCAGTATACTCAACAACAAGTTCCATATACAGAACAGGCTCAGCCTTCAATATCATGCCAACCTGGATTCTTCTTAAATGGTGGCGTGTGCTATCGAGAGAATGCTCAAATGACATCTTGCCCAGATGGATTCGAAGAATTACCAACAGGTGAATGCCGTCGTACCGAAATTGCATCTTGTACACCGCCAGCGGTACTACGTGGTGGGGTTTGTGTGATTGAAAATGTCGTTGAGCAATTCTGTCCGTTTGGTTTTACATTAGAGAACGACGGCAAATGTGTTAAAAAATATAAAATGCATTGTGGCCATCCATTTACTCTAAATCAAAATAATGAATGTGTTCAAGAGATTGATGCCAATTGTCCATATGATAGTGAATTAATCGAAAACCGTTGTGTTCGTGTTCGCAATAGTCTTCCCGTTTGTCCACCCGGTTATTTATTCATCAATAATCAATGTGAATTAACACAAAATTTGTGTTCACCAGGATATACATTCAGTAATGGTAAATGTATTGTATTACAATCATCGACTCCAACATTACAGTGTCCAGCTAATTTCACACTTGTTGGTAATTTGTGTTACTCGACAAAATATAAAACGGTTCCTGTACCAATTCCAATACCAACATCACCTTGTGCTCAGGTGTGTCCACCACAGTTGCCTTGTCAAACACCACAGAAACAAATCTGTGGTACTCAGCCTTGTGTAGTCCCACAATACGAAGTGTTACCGTCGATACCACAACCACCACCAGTTACTATTCCAATAGTTCCTCCATTAGCTCCTCCAATAATTATTCAGCAAACTCAACCACCACCAATTTATCCAACGGAAACTGAACCAAGTCATCTAATTACGACTGAATCCCCATTAATAGTCGAATCAGTGAAACCAACACCTAGCTATGTATACCCAACTAGACCACCAGTTACAATTATCGAAAAACCATCTCAGCCTGTTCATTACACAAATACGGTAAACAATCCAGTAAATGTGGTCACCAATAATACGAATAATATTGCTGTTCATATCACCGAAGGTGCAAGTGAGCGATGTAATGGTAGCGTTTTGGTAATTCAAAATGATAAAGAAGTGTTAAAACATCCAAGCGTGTGTAAAGAACCTGAGGTTCAAACAATTGTTACAAATCATACAGAGAAATGCTGTGAAATTGTTACACCAAGAATGTGTAAACCGGAGCCAAATAATCAATGGAAATGCTATCATCGCAGTTATGAACGTTGTGGTAGCTTCTGTGTGAAACCAAAAATATATTTGAAACCACAACAGCAATTGTATAGGGATTCAGTTCTAGTGATGCCACCACCACCGGTTCAAATTCCTATGCGAGTACCATATAGCAGTCGAATGGGTAAGTGACATAGTTTGTATTCTAATATAAAATGATTACTATTCAAGTGATTTACGATTAGACTGTTCCGGCTGCATGTATGGAGGTTATCGATGTTCTCGTGGCTGCTATCAATATGACTGTTCTGAGTCTTGTGCTTATGAGGAACAATCTCAATTCTGTCAACAGTATGGCGGTGAAGGATGTTATCAAGATGATGGTTATTACCAGTGAGATGTAAATTAAAATGATTACTTAAAATCATATCATTTAATTACTTATTAATCGATTTCCATTGCATATCATATAAGTACGTAAATATTAAAAACAATGGTTATCTTGTATGTTCTCTAAATTGTTTTAATTTGAATTAGTAATGTTTGGCAATATCAATATATGACAGTTAATTCATTAATTATTCTAATCTGATTTCCGTTAGTCTTAATGGATTATGAAATGATACTTCAATTACATAATAACTAATTACTAATTATGCAATTCCAAAATGAAGAAAAAACATAAGATAATGACAAAAAAATGGCACTGTATAGTTGATAACGTACAATCAGGAGCATAAAAACAGCATAGACTATTGAATTGTATTAATAATAACAGCGATAAATTTCTAAATATAGTCTTATAAACTTTTTCAATATAATATTTATATGTTTAACAGAGTATAATTCTTGTGCTAAGCTTTATTGCAATTTCATTCATTTTTATTCTAATAACGATTATACGCCAACAATTGGCGAGATTTTAATTATCAATTGGAGAGGGGCACTTCATTTGTTCATTCCTAATTCTTCAAGCTCTTGTTCTTCATCAACTGAATCGCGTTCATCATCAGAACCATGTAATGATGGTGCTGGTGTTGTATGCCCTAAAATATTGAAATTATTATTTGATATTAGATAATTCTTCAAAATTAAGTATCAATTGTAGATGGCTGCAACTTACTTGATGAAGTTGGACTTGGTGGTGCGCTCAATGGGCGCGGGTAATTAAATTGTTTAGATGTCATAAATTGTCCACTCTCATCTACGTAATCAGGATAAACTGCCTGTAAAGCCTTTATACGTGCTTGACGATAATACTAAAAATAAAAAAAAGATTGTTAGGCATACCACCAAATGATTTTAGCTTTCTGCTTACGATTCCCAAGTTACGCCAATCAAGTAAATCGCTTAATCTTTCTGTACGATTTCTTTGAATGATTCTTTGACGACGGGACAATTTGCTGAACTCAAACATATAGGAAGCTAGCTGTTGAATAGTACCCTCTAGACCTATGAAACGCCGATCAACGATATAAATTCCATATGATTTTGGATCAGCAATATATTCGTGCATGAAACAACCAAACCCAGAGAGATTTGTTGTAATGCTTGGTATTCCCATAACGGTACATTCGGCAGGTGTGTAGCCCCAAGGTTCATAGTATGATGGAAAAACACCCAAATGACAACCACGAACAAATTCCTCATAATCCAATCCGAATAACGGATTTGTCGATGTAAGAAACTCTGGATGAAATACAACCTTAACACGATCGTGGACTGAATTGAACAAATGACAACGACGGAATGCACCTAGTACCGGATCATTCCAATCGTCTACCTAAAAGTGAAATTCATTCAATTATTTCGAAACCATTAGTTTCACTATGAACACATCGATTACTTACAACATTATGAGTAGTTACTGGTGGCAAACCCTCTCTTTGTAATGAATATAAACATCGTTTTATTTTAACAATCTCTTCCTTTTTCAGCAAATCATTGGGATCAGGTAATTGACCTCTAAAATTAAAATTATTAATGGATTCAATAAACTTAATGGGTCAAATGATTAATAATATTTGTTTCATTAACTTACGTTAGACAGACATCATACATGCGTTTACCAATCTCCTGTTGAACATTATGAATCGTATCACGTAACTGTTTTGTGACAGCATGACCCCGTAGAGATTCCACATTAAAGTTATTTGTTTTTGTTGGAAATATCAGGAATGCGACTACAGTAACTTCGGGATTTTGTGTCTAAAATCAAATTGAATCAAACAAAAACAATTGATAATGCATTTTACAAAAAAAAAAACAAGGGCATTTAGTCTCTCACCTTTAATAGATGATTCAGTCTAGCCAAGGCTTCAATGAAAATATCAGCGCCTTTATTACCAAACTCATATCGACCAGCAATAAATAAATAAAGTGTCTTATCTAAATTGAAATCAAAATGGCCATAGAAATGGCCCCGTACAAATTCATGAATTTTGTCTTTCGCCATTGCATGAAGATTTTGGAACTCATGAATTGCTGAAAATTTTTTAACATTCAACCCATTGGGTGTGATTACATCGGGCTTTCTTTTTAATAGATGTTCGGATTCATAGCCAGTAATCTCAGATACAGTTGTGAACACATGACTTAAATGGGACGATGCACGTTCTAAACAGTAACGGTGATAGATTTGTCTTTTACCAGCCTCTTCATCGACCGAAAATGTTGACAAATTATTGTAAAAATCTGTGTTACCAGCACATAAGAATCGCCCTAATAATGTCGCATGTGTTGTGAATACAGTGGCAACATCTGTTTTTCTGGTGCGCAACGCAATCAATCCAACACCAGCTTGCCACTCATGGAAGTGTGTACAAATACGTGCTGGTCCTAATTCATTATCTTCTGAATATTTTTCGGCAGCCTTCTTAAATTCCTGAATAAAGTCGGCAATCATATAGCCAAGTATAATGGCATCATTGCACTCAATGTCTAAATGTGGTATACCAATACCAGTCTTTTCCCATAATTCTTGTTTAAAAGAGTCGAGCTTCCAAGCAGCTGAGCCAATATCGAAAAGGATAATTTGAGGGTTTCCATCAACAAGCCATCGTCCGATATGAACCTATAATAAAATTGATTATTAAAAGTCTGTCAGTATTTGGGATAAATACGCTAGCACCTTGTATCCCTGAGTTCTTAATGCGTTCACGGCATCCTGATAGGGATTTCCGCCAGGATATTCTACTTCTTCTACCTCAGTTCGAGCGCATTGTTCCTTGTAGGGACCAAGTAAACAATAGCGATCGCCTAATTCTTCAGTAGATACATAAGCTTTCGAACGGATTACAGTGTAGATTCCACCAACTAAAAAATGAATAAAGAATTATCAAACCATTCAATTAATTTATTATTGAATTAGAGATTATTCACCTTTGTTGGCGGCTTCCCATGCTACTTCGAAAGTCCAACGATTCTCTTCACTGGCCGAATGTCCTCTATCTAAAAACTCAAAGAGATCACATGCGGATTCTACACGAGAAAACCTTCGACTCATCCTAAAAATAGAAAATTTCAAAATTATATTAATATGAGTGAGTATAGAACATAAAACAAGCACCAGTAGACGAAAAAATATTGATTCTAATATAAAAAATATTTAATTTCATTCATAATCTGATTACAAATAGTTGATTAACATTTATGTTGCATAATGTCATCATTAAAAGTTCTTCCTTAATGCGGGTCCATGAAAATGATTCTGATTATATACAATTTTTTGTTAACTAAGTAAGTTGTAATTAATCTAGATTATTATTTAAATAAATGCATAGATAACATCAATAACCCTTGCAATATTGCAAACTGGATGAATTTAATTTGTTTCTGATCTATAATAAAGCTCACGCGGCCTTATTTGAATTATCGCCTTACACCTACACAAGATTGTAATTCAATTGGAGTGCATTGATATGAGCAGAGCTCCTTTAATTCCAGTCTCCAGACAAACGATATTGTATTTATAGAAAAGTATAAAACTGGTTTAACATGATTCTTATAGAAAATAAAAGTAGTCTTTCAATGGAATCAATTCAAAAATTTTACTTTTTTCATAAATTTGGGAACCTTTGATGCCGCAATGTGTATCATTTCAAATTACACAGCTGCAATATGTATTTCTTATTGTAGTAAATGGTTGTATTTAAATTTAATTTATTTTTGTCTCAATTAGACTATTAATTTTATATGCTTAAAATGTATTACACATTACTGGCCACTCGATTATTTCGGCTCGTGAACGTATTGCATGAGTTCTTTTTAATGTTACAACAAAAAAAATACAGAGAAATTCGTTGATGTTAGTTGATGTCAAATGAAGGTCAATGTCTTGCCTTACATATTATTACCTTTTGGTTAATTTATCACTCTCCTTTAGCTAGAAACTCGTACACTTTTATATGGAGAAATGGATCTTAGAATATTGCACTTCCTACTATTTGATTCAAACTTTAGTAACGTAAAGTTATTTTTTTTTTCACCAAACTTTATGGTCTTTTTGTGATTTTTTAATTTATATTCATTTCACTGAACAACAGCTTATTATTTTTTTTTTTATAAAAATGATTGTATTGGAGTTGATAAAGCCAGTTCGTTGAATGATAATTTCTGGCAAAATAAAAAAAAAAGTAATTTAACAGAACTGTATCATCCACCTGCACTTTCGGCGGAGTACGTGAGACTGAATGAGCATTTGAGAGACTGTTCCCCCGGTATCACTCGATTTTAATTTAATGCACACATTTTAATACTTAGTTACTAACTAACTCACGACTTCGGCTTTGAAGTTTAAACGTAAAAGCTGAACGTCGACTTTAGAATATGATACAAAATATCTGTGCGACTTTGCTAAATTGAATGAAATCAGCTGTTCTCGGGTAGGACAGTATGTATACCAGAATTGGTCCGAATCAAAACAAATACAAAAAAAATAAAAGGTGGCCTCCTGAATTGAAATTCAATTAAAATTGGATATCCAGGTGAGTTAAAATAGAATCTAATTAAGGATCTTAAATAGGACTACGAACAAGTGACTGAAGTAATGTGAAGTTTCAATTAGATCAATTTTGATGAATAGTTAGTTTACTTTGATTTCAATTTTGTTGTGGTGGGTTACATAAGTTGTCATAAGTCCATCTGTTTTTTTTTTTTTTAATAATTTAAAGATATTTCACCGCAAATTAGAAATTAGATATCTGATATCAAAATGTGTTTTGTTGTCTGAACTTTTAACATTCTTAAATTTTAAATAATGAGTGAATAAGTTAACTAAAAACAGTCATACAGATTCTTAGAGAAGTTTGATGATATTGATTTGATATTTTAGCACGATGAGTCCGCTTCTGGGAGCCGCTGTGGTGACCACCGCCGAGAATAAAAATGAAGAGAATAAACCGTCTTATGTTATGAAGCCATCTAGTCTACCTCTATACACCCCATTACATGAGTAATTTAATAAGGTCCATGCACAGAGATTATTAGAAATTTCTGACCATCTATACCTTTTATTTTAGGCAATTTAAGGAATCCAAAACTCCACAGAAAGTTGATCATGATTTCGATACGACGACTACTGGTGTAACTGGCTCCATTGAAAGTGGAATACGTTCCGTTCGTATTCAGGTCCAGAATGTTTGCCATACATTGGATTCACAAAAACAGCAAGTTCAAAGTTTTGTGAATGATGGCAAACAGAAGACAAAGTGTAAGTACTTTGTACAACTATAATAAAAGAGAAATTAATTTATTGAATTCCAATCCGTTTTAGTTGTCGTCGACTACTTAAATGAGCCAAGCAACAGTATGCCACGAGTGGGTGCAATTGCTTTAGGAAGTGCTGCTGGTTTTATAATTGGCCTCCGACATGGAGCAATCAGACGTATTCTCTATACCGGAATAGGTGGTACTGCCATTGCATCCGTTTGTTATCCGCAAACAGCAGAAATGTACGCCCAACATGGAATTGCAGAGGCCAAAAAATTAGCAACGATTGGTTATAACTTTGCTTATGGCAGTAAGTATTCAAAATGAAATTGTAATTGTTTCCTTGCATAACAGGTTGATGGAATTAAAATATAATTAAATTGCAGTCAAACCGGGAGATGAGGGAAATCAACCTAAAATTCCATCAACATTTACCGAAGTTACAGGTTCAATAACATCATCCATTTCTGCAGTTTATAATACAATATTTTCGGATAAAAAAGAGAAATGAAAAAACAGCTAAATATGTAATCGTTTATGAAAAATCAATGTGATGGCTACAGAATTTTATAGTGAATGTATTAAATTAATTTCAATTTAATTATGTTGATTTAATAATGAAATACCGAATATGGTGAAAGAAATATTTGTATAATCAACAAAGGATATTAAAAAGTTTCAATTGAAAAAAAAAAATAAGTAATAACCAAATAATTGTAAACAGAATCAAATCCAGATTACATGAATTTTTCAATAAATTAATGTATACCGGTTATTGGATTATGGATTTATTTTTATTATAACAACATTTAACCATTCGTACATAATGATTCGTATAGATATTAACAATGAAGCACAGTATATTTTGATCAACTATTTTGTTTATTTTATTCCGTTTATGGAATAATAGGCCATTTCGTTTATTGTAATCCGTTCCAGTTTGGAAGTACCATATTTCCATTTTGATAAACCATAATAATTGTGATGGCAGGACGTATTCTGTATTGCAAGTTTCATACATATTCCTGTGGTCCATGTGGTTTGAGGCGTCAGCTATGAATTTATTTAACTGACGTGTTACACTAATTAATTAAATTATCAACAATTTGTATTTTAGATTCTGTAATTGTGACTGTTGATGATGAACATTGTTTTGTTTCGGCTGAGCCAATTATTAATTGCATTTGGTCTAATTCACCCTAAAAAATTATATAATCAGTTAACTGGTGGTATTCAAATTATTTAATATTGTGAATAATTTCAGATTGGCATACAGTCAAGAAATTTCGTCCAATTTCTATATCAGCATTATTATCAGGCAACGATATCGATTCACTTGTAATCACATAACTGGCATCCCATCGGCAATCGATATAAATGTTAAGATAAATACCACGATCAACACTGGAATGAGAGATAACGTTTATCCGTCTAAATGATTATCTAAATAGTATTTGAACTGAATGCAATTTTTCTGTTTTTAGTTTCACTTGTTTTTCTAAAGTAAATCGTATGCATTGAAACGTAAATGCAGTAAACAAAGATTTTCTTATAAAATTGCACACAAACTTACCTAATGGCAATTTGATGCCACTGATTATTGTATAAGTCCACATTTATGGGGAATACATCTGACGCCAGTCTCATTTCCTGTACCAGCTTAAGACCGACCGGCGTCAATTCTAAATAGACGTTATGATTCTGGCCACGAATTGAAAACAATGTTTGATCCTTAAAGTGCTAAAATACAAAAATATCGTTTATAGTTGAAGAATGACATAATTTATGAAAGTGTTTTCTGCATTTCATGCTAGATGAATACGTTACCTTCAGTCTAACTCTTGCCATCAATGTAAAATTGAATTTATTAGTTCCATTAAGACGGTTAAGAAAGTTTTCATTACACTCGTACAAACTGTTAACATGATTTTGTGTCCCTAATGAATTTACAATGGCATTTGGTTCATTCATTGCCATATTTTGATAATGTTTTCTTGGTCTATTCAACATATCACATGCATCTGTACAAATAAAAGAAAAATCCATCATAAATTAAGATCAAATGAATAGGAGTATCATCAGTAAGCTAAATTCTGATAAGAAAAGGTTTAAATTTTTTGAATTTCTAGTTTTTCTTTGAAATTTTCTTTCTAAGAAACAGTTTCTGTTTGTTCGATTTTTGTTATTTTAGCTTGATATCCAATGCCATATTCTATTTTCGTAAAAAATAGAAATTTCAACAGAACAAACATTGTAGTTACGTGCTAAAATGATAATGAAATGGATACGCTTACCATTGCAATCAAACATATTGCATTTTCTTTGTTCCACATTGTAACCCTGGCATTCATCAGATTTAAATGTAAAATGAGAAATGGTTCTGTGCAAACGTCTTTTAGCAATTTTTCTCATTTTATCGTGCTGGTGTAGTTTTACTGTATCCCAATGCTTTGACCGATGATGTAGGCTGGTGGGTGGTACATTCTGGTGTTGCACTAATGTTGTCTGATCCTTTGTGTGCTGTTGTTGACGCTGTTGATGCTTATGGTGTAAATTTTTCATACATTTTCTATAACGCTGTTGGATACCATTACCACAAGTTACACTACATGATGCATAATCACTCCATTCACCCCATCCTAATGCATGCGTTCATATGAAATGAATTAAAAATGAAAAACGGTTTTAACAAAAACATCCAACCAGATATGAAAATAAAATAGAAGAAACAAAAATTTGTATTCAAATCCAAATTAAATGCCATTCAACTTTACGTATTGCTAAGAGACTATTCAACAATGGTGTTTTATATCAATAGTTTTTGGGCGGATAGTAAATAAATGTTGAATCGTGAATTTTTGCACTACTAAGTTTTCATAATTACTAAATCGTGATGCTTATAATTAAATTACACATTTCTTTGAATTAAATCCAACTATCGAATGTAATTTATCGCTACTTTATGAATTTAGTGAAATGCTTTATGTTATTTCGATTCCTTAATTTAATTCGTAACATTATGGTAAGATGAAAACTTTATTCCATACATTATAATCACTATCAGAATAAAAGTTTATCATTTAAATGTACCAGCTGCCTGTCTGCATTAGTATTCAATATGAAAATCATTTAGGTTAAGTGAGAAGTTAAAGTAGTTGTTTTTTTTTCTCAGACACTCGAAATTGATTCATTCGGTAAGCAATTAATTGAATTTGAGACTATGTAAACTGTTTTGCCACATAATCAAATACCTACCCAATGTATGCCAAATTGAGTTTTCCATTTTTCTGGTCGATTGATGGATTCCATGGACTCGTAATAGATGCCTGTTGTGTTTCAATACTGGACTTATTGTACCAAAAACAATTAAATTCGTTGGTAAATCATTGATGAAATTTTCAAATTGATCAGAATTTTTATGTTTTTTATAGCAATCATGTAATCCACGGATACTACCAATTAAATTCCTGTGGAATAATATAAAAATGAAATCTCATTCGAGTTTATTCAATTAGACTTTTTTGGTTGGTTGAAATATTTAAATTGTTTGGTTTGGATTTCAGTTTATTTATGTTGATTAGAAGTTGATGTATGCATAGGTTGGAAAATTACTTACCTGTTCTCATGTTGACCGGATACAATGTTAAATTGCTTTATTAAATGGTCACCTTTAAATATTGTAATTGGATTTAGCATTAAAGCATCACCAGTATGGTTTATTGGGATTAAACCGTATGTGTCGATAACAGGACTAACGAATGCTTTCAATATAATTGGACTATTATTTATCAACTTAATACTATTGCCGGCTTCCTGACATAGTGATTTAACACTGATTGAATTGATCAGGTGTACGGAAAGTACTATAAGTGACACCGAATATTTTAAATTCACATAAATCATGTTGAAATGATGATGAATCGTTCACTTCATTCGTTGATAATTAAATTCATTTGATGGTGGTGGTAGAAAATTGGTTGACAAATTACAGGTGTTTTATAAACCCAAATTGTTATGTGTACTCAACTGTGTTCAACACAATAAAGTATCAAATTTTAAATTTCCATGTAACACGTTGTCCACTTTTAGTATTGTTCTAATTGTTTCACTGGTTTTCACATAATATGAAAATTTCAAGTGATTTAGAGTCACTAAATTGCAATTAATTAGGGTCGAATCGTTCCGATTTCAACGAACTTATAATTTTAACACTTTATGGGACCAATACACCTTTTTGTTGTACAGCATTGGTCTCTGGGGATGAATTAGATGTAGTCGGTTTGGTATTTTATTAAATTTCTTCGTTAATGTTGTTAATAAATAAATTGTTTATTTCCATTTAACATTTAATGGTCTTTTCAGTAAATTTAAATTGTTCAACTTCTGTTGTTAGAAAATACAAAAGAACCAACCACTTGATACTCAATTGATTTTAGAAATATATGATGAAAAAGTTGCCTAGTTCTCAAATTGTGGTCAAATAAGAGTGTTCAATGAATAAGTTTTCTTTTATGATGAAAAGCAAAACTTATTTCAATTTAAACGGACGAAATTTTCACCGGATGAGAATATATGTACGGATTGAGTCCAAAACAATAGAAGTAGAAAAAACGATTTATTGTATTCCATGGAACTCATTAAAACATAAATATAGAATAATGTCTTTTCATAATTAAAACAATTTTAACCATTTCAATAAAATTTCAAGAAACACGGGTTGATTATTTAATCCCCAACTGACACTGTGAATTTAATGAATGAATTCTACAAAAAAAAAGTTTTTTTTTAATATGTTGAGCAAGTCAAACTTGAATGTATAAACATTGAATATGATGAAAAGCTAACACAAAAATCTGATTTTGTTGAATAATAAATTTTCTTCTGTTGATAACGAAAAGTGTTTAGAATTATTTTTACCAAGAACATCAACAATTTCTGATTTTGTATTGCGGCTAAATAAGATTTAATCACAAAACACTTTTTTTTTTCTCTCAATGTTGTATATGAGAAATGAACATAACAAAAAGGAAAATTATTTTCTCTGTACTGAAAGCGATATAGAAACAGCAACGAGTGAAAGTGAAGTGAACGCTTCGAGGTCGGAAAACAAACTGAATGGAAACTCTGATTTGGATTGAATACGATGCTTAATACTTTTCCACAGCAATGGGGATACGATATAATGAAATGATGAAAACATGCAAAAGTTGTTTTGGGGGGATTTTTATTATTTTAAATAGGATTCACCACTTATCAGGATGTTTTCCTATGATAACATTTTTCCAGATGTGTATTCATCTTATTTTTCTTCAATAAATAAGGAAGTCAAGTTTTGTGTTAATAATTTCATGTTTTTCCTCTAGTAAATAAGAAACTAAAATTCTTTTAGTCTTATTAGCATTGATGTCTGTGTTATTTTCACATAGTCACTGTTCTTGGTTTACATTCAAGCGGTTTACCAACTAGTAAAAGAGATGAACAACATTATCATCATCAGCATATTAAACATACAAAAACAAAAAAAGTAATGTTTAAATTGTGCATAATAACTTTGACTAGTTTGAAACTGTACGGTTACAAAGTATTATCACTTCTTAGTAGCGTTTACGAAGTAAAGCGATATACGACAACCAATGTAATGGATTACATTTGAATATCATATCGATGTTGGATAAAAGCTGTCACATGGAAATGGGTATGGGTAGAAGATTTTCATATGGTAACATCATGTAACTGAATGTAGCCTTATTCAAAACATGAACAATATTGTCGATTATGTTGCACTAAAGGATTGATGGTTGAATTGCGGTTAGCTGCTGTAGTTTACCAAAGAGAGAATACACGGTGTTAACCAATACGAATAAAGAGAAAGATTCTTTTACATCATGTTTTTCAAACATTTATGATTTTCAATTTTGTTTTGTTCTGTTGTTGAATCAAAAGCAAAACAGAGAGAGAGTAAGAGCATAACAGAAAAAAAAAAATATGAAAATAAATGAAAAGAAAATATAGAATGAGGAGCACGATGTAAAACCAAAAACCCCATAGAGCAAAAATAATGAATAGAGAGATACATTTGAATTTATGATATGTGTGGTTTCATTATGAGATTTTTACTGTAATAAGCTTTTTATGATACGATCAATGTTGTGTAATGTGGGCCTCAATGAGTTCGGTGAATTTGTATCCCTCCCCAATCCATCTGAACAATGAATTCCGTAGAATTTTCAGAAAATTTTTCCTATTTTGTGATTCACAATACCAAGAAGGAAAATATGTGAATGAATTAATCCATTTCGTACATAATTTTCATTCCATTTGAAATGAGCTTTCGCTAATACAACATAATTCCCAGTGTAATATTGACATGCGGTATAGATTAGATAGAAAACAACATCACATTGTTCTTGCGAATTTATGGAATGATTTCTGCATACAGGATTTCTTTTATCAAATTTTTTCTATCTTGTATTCTGTTGAAATGACTTCAAAATTTCATCTCTTCGATTGTATGGTATTAGTGTGCTATGGTTATCTTAACATGATGAAGAAGTTAAAGACAATGACTTTGATATTGGATTTCTTTTATTGTTTTTCTTTCTTTTTACTCGTTTGTTGTTTGAAACCGTTGTACTCTAAATTTATCGTTTGTTACACCCCCACATCATGTGTAAGACGGGATATATCGTTGAATATAAAATAAAAACATACTCCGGTTGAATGGCAATCTATTTGAACATGAAACGGAATAGCATCAAACAGTCATATCATATAAATTTTCTTTTCTGTTGTTTGGTTGCCCTTTTTTTTTAGCAGGCGGGTATGAATTTATTTTTCATTGGGTATGAAAGGAATTGTTCTGCCAAAATAGAAATAAACTTGGATTTTCAATTGAATTTTGAAGAGTGAAGCTTTAAAAAAATACTGTTTGGCTTTAGTCAAACGATAATATCAATAACATCAGAGTTGATATTTGCATGTAAACAAGAATTGTGTCCTTTAGAATAACAGGATTTTAGTCTCCAATAAACCCAATGACCTAAAACTTCGTCCAGAACGAAATTGTAAAATCAATTCCATTGAAGTTATTCGTATTTTCAGTCACCGCAAATACTATTATGCAGTTTCACTAGTAAAACCACCACAGCATAAAATGAGGATTTATGACTGGAAGTATTGTACCGGTCCAAATTGTTTAATTAATCAATTGACTTCAATTGATTTATTGTGTCCTCTAGTTTTTTAGTATTGCGGATCGTTTAATTTTTAATGAAATTCATTTTCTGTGTTTAATGAAACACATCGAAGCGGTTTGACAGAAAACTTTAACCACTTTCTCGCTTTCGATGCAATAAATTAATTAGTTTTAATTTACGTACCAAACTTTTTATTTTTTTATTTTCGGTTAACTGGAACGAGAGTACATTTTTTGTCAACGTTCTGATCGGTTTTTAAATCAGAAAATTATAAAAAAAAGTGGGAACTCAAGCAGTATATAATCATAGTGGCATAAAAAATGCTTTAACTGTCACAAACACAATTCATTAACCCAATTATGTTGTTCATTTACTGGTGCATTTTGTAATGGTACAAGGATTGAAACAAGAGTGAAAAATGAATAAAAATTATCCAGATGAGTTGTAACCGTATCCAATCAGAGTTTTTAAACCACAACATAATCACATGAGAATTAATTTATATTTTCATCTATTAATTTTTGGAGCGAACAGTGTTGTCTGAGCAAATTGGCACATAATTCAGGATAATATAAAATTAAATTGATTACAACAAAAATGAAATAAATAAAAAAAAACTTCTGTTCCTTTTATCCTTTTTACAGAATGGAACACGATCCCTTAACAGTTTTCCCTATTGTATTTTTAAATAGGCTGTGATAAATTGAATTAACTTTATTTTCACACGGAACTTTATGGATTTTAGGTGGTGACCACTTAAATACGTTCATTGATGTGATGACAACACGATGATTCAATTTAGCTGTTAAATAAAATTCCCTTTTTTGATATTACGTTTTTTATCACTATTGTTAACCAACACTTTAGTCCTGAACGAAATTTACTGACTTAGTTTTCCATTTTTATTGAAGAACACAATTTAATTGAATCCTAATTCCCGAGTGTTCACTTTTTGACTAACCGTTGAACGGACGATGCTCTCATCTTTTATACTGAACTGATATTCATATAACAAAATCATATTGAGCATTATTTGTCACCAGTCACAATATAAAATTTAGTACCAAACCATAGAAGTAGGAAAAATAAAAAGAAAGGAAAATAAACTCTTGTTATCATCGCAATGTCTCTTTGCAATTGCTTTTGTGCCAAGAGTATTATATTTTCTCATGGCAACCTCATATCTTGTGACTCACATTTCTTATTAATACAAAATATGCGCGAACACTGAGACGGACGAATAGATCCTTATGAATACACCAGAACAATTACTTTGCACTTGCTATCCATACGAATATGGACGTGATTGTATTTTGTTGAATTCTATTCATTTGAATCCAGCAGCTTTTGTCGCTTCTAATAAACACGATTTGAAGATGGAAACGTTGGTATTCGTATGGAATGACTCCTAAAGAAGTATTCTGTTTACTAGTCCAGGTATCATTAAATTGTCTATTTTGTATAACTCATAATGTCTTATCCATTATGTTGATCTTTAGATGCACGCATGCGAATTAATTCTCATCTATCATTTTGGTTACTTTTCTTGTTACTGATAAAGAGAACCAATATATAGACAGTGTAGTAATAAGGTGCTATTGTAGAAGAAATCAAACAACATAATTCAATGACATTATTTTATGTATACCGAATCTATTTGGTGGAAACATTTAAAAGAAAAAGTTCTTACACGTAACATCAATTTGTACGCCAAAGAGCCATATCAGAACTTTTCTTTTCCTTATATTCTTTTCTTTTTATTCAATCCATACAGAGTTAAATGAAAAATAATTAGATTAATATTTTTGGTCGTTGAATAACTGATATACCAGCATTATGATCACGGAATATCTTCTTATAACTTTTATTTTTAATTGCAATCCATTAAATCCCGTGAGCATATTGTATGTTATTTGAATTAAAAAAGAATAAGATTTGTTTGATTACATCTTATGTTACATTGCCGAATGGGAATTTAAAACTTTATCTTTTTGCTCTTCAATTCATATAATATAAATCCATAATTATCAATGGAATTCTTTCTGATAAATGTTGGCTTCATGTTTCGCCTATACACTGTTGCCAATACTTGTTCTGGTATTTGAAGAAATTAAGTATTCCTTGTAAAATGGAAACGAAGTTGTTTGGAAAATTTTTATATAAAATGTCCAAATTAATTGAATTCCGTTCGATTCATCTGTTCTGTGAAATTGTAGCAACAAGTTAACAAGTGCAAAATGAAAATGATTTTAAATTGATCTACATAAATATCGTCTTGTATGATTCAATTGGATTATCAAATAAAATAAGACAGCCGTTATATAGTAAACATTTACAATTGCTTTGATCCATAAAAGTTAATTTTTCCCTTATTCAGATATTGAATCTTTAGAGTGGATACACGCGAAATCGTGATTTTTTTCATCTATTAAATTTTTATAAGGAAGACAGAATCCAAATTGGGTTCCTTTAAACAAGGAAATAAGTCGAATGAAAAGGAAATTTCTTTCCCTTGCGGGTGCTATTGGTAGGAAAAGAAAAATGTGTTCTAACTTCATTTAGAATTACAGAATCTATTGAACACAAATGAAACACTGGACAAAATGAAAATTTAAAAGGTAATAAGATAAGCATAAAGACATTGCAATCATTTACTCTTCAGTTGATATTAGTTAGGGGCGCCAAACAATAAGAAAATGAAGAAATGAATTTCTGATAGAGAACAGCAAGTATTTCTTAGTATTATCGTTCCCCAATTCTTTGAAGAAATGAACCAACCGATTTACTTAGCACCAATATTGTGAGAAATCTTTTTAAATTAAAAAAATAAAAGCAACAGAAAACAATACGAAATTTTGCTAATAATAAGCTTTTATGGGTTTTAATCAAAAAACTCCAAGGAGTTGATGATAAAGTCAAAAAACTTTTTTTCCTTTTTGTTTGTTTGTACACTCATCTTTTACTGTTCTGTGACTCTATTCCATTTTCCATCCCAAGGTACAGAGTGTCTTTATTTGTCTAACGCTATTTGCTTTATACAACTTTCGACTTTTCTTCTATCTCGATGTTATCATCAGCATCATATCAAAAATTCTGACATGACTATAATTTTTCCCGTAATAAAAAATGAAAATAAAAGAGTACCATGTTAACCTCTATAACTTTATTATATGTGGATGGTTCTCACCTCATTCTTCCTAGTGTTGAACCGTTGATTTCGACGAGACTTTTCTTTATTCATTTCTTTCTGACTGAGTCAATTGATTGGTACATAACAGATGATCACAAACAATATAAATATGTGATAATATGCTATCTGGGTTGTGCCTATTATGTACCAAAGTAAAAGTGTGAGATCTCTTAAGTATGATGGCAGATAGTTTACTGTATGAAGAATTGAATTGTTTACTCCTGGAATCTTTTTTATTAGATCCATCATATTGATTTCACTTGGTGTTTTCCCACAATAAATTTTTATTCTTTATTACCATCGATTTTATAATTAATCAGGAGTGGGTAAAGGACGTTGGGAACGACGAACTTAAAGTCTTTCATTTTTGCTATACGGATGCTCCTTTCTTCCATTTCAGTGTCTGATATCACACTTTACAGTATCAGTACAATATTGAGAATTGAGAATATCTTTTAATGGGACATCAGGATATCTGGAATGGTATCATGTGTGTACTGAATTTTAGAATGAAATATCTTATCGTTTAGAATTTGACATCAATGTATTCAGACCCTCATTGGGTTTTTTTTTTGTTCATTTTAAATATCATCCATCAAATCTATCAGTTAAATGGTGAGTGGAAATATAAACGCTAGAAAACAAAAAATTTATAAAAGAAATAGATGAAAATTCATTTTTATACACAATTTGGAGAACAGCCATTTGGTTCTGATCAAGAACAACTAAAAGAATTTTAGGTTTTCTTTTTTTATTTAGTGAAAAATTACTTGAAAAATTTTCATCCATTCCTTATGACTGTTCCTTTTGTTTCTTATCATACCGTTGGTTTTATATTCCACGATTTTTTTTGTTCATTCGTATCTATCGCGTTTGCAATGTTTCATATTATTATGTACATTTGGTGTAACAAAAAAATTGTATTCTATGGTCATGTTACGTATACATTGTTTTATCTTTTACTTTTTATATTCGGTATACGATTTTTAATATGAAATAAAGAGAATCGTGATATAGAGAATAACACTAGTGGTATTTTACAATTGGTATCAGTGAAAAACGAAATCAATCAAATATCCTGCTCACATAAAAACATAGTTTCGAAATACCAATGATAAATGACCTGGATACCGAATTGATATTTGAAACAAACCATGTTTCTTTGAATGCACATTTATCTTTTACCGTTTCCACTAAAGACGTTTCAGTTAAGATAAAATAATTTTATTCCAATTAAATAGGACGTGGGTTCAATGGCAGATTCAGAAGGAAGGAATTTTTGGTACAACTAGATCTCATTAACTGTAACATGGCTGATAATTATCTGTTACATTCTTTTGAAAAGCATTGAATTGATAATGTGTATGTGATTTACATCACCTCAAGTAATTAATTTTGACGCTTACAATGATTTTGGTCACAATGGTTCTTGTATACATTTTGTATAATTATAATTCCATAGATTTCCATTTTAATTTCCATACCGCTGATTCGATTATGGCTGTGATTTTCTATGTTATGCGGTGGTGAATGACATAAATGTTGATGATGTTGCTACCATCAACTGACAATTCATAAGCTGATGATGACTAGACAATACAAAAAATAAATAAATGAAAAAGAACGGAAATTTTGCACATGCAAAACTGAAATGTACATATTCATAACTTTATGACAATCAAATCAACATACCTTGAATACAGTTTTCTCCAAAATTTATTTCTTTTGATTTCCTAGTTTCATAAATGTATTTGTTAACAAATTAATTGTATCATACCTGAGGGCATTCAATTGCACAATTTCGTTTTGGAAATGTGCAAAATGGAATATTTTCAATTAGATGTTATCCAATTTACATCTTGTTATACACATTTGTTGTGTTACAATTTAATGAATATTTTTACGAAAATTTTAGATTTTGAATATTCAGTTCCCACAGGTATTTAAGATTGAATTTCAATTTATCATTGATGTTACTCTTAAATGGAGCATTAATAACTCCGGTGAGTAAGGATAATATTCTCAATCAATTGTTGTTTGAGTTTTAGTTCAGCATTGAACTAATCTGGTAGCTAGAAGTTACAATTTGGTTTCACTTCTAAGTAACTATCGAAAGAATCAATGGTTCGAAATCTAAACAAAATATTCCATAATTCATAATTAATGTTTATTGGTTTTCGCATTACTAAATTGTTGAGGAGTTATGGGATATGAGAGTGAGCGTAGCTTGAATGTTGTTTTATTGAAAAATCACGTCTTTGACTGACATGATTGTATACTAAATCGTATATGATCCATCATATAAATCGGAATTTTTGTGAATTGATGATTGTTAAACATTTAATTCTTTGCAAGTTTTTGAATGATTTTAAATTTCCTCTAGAGGATATTAAAAGAAAATCCGGTCTTTTGATATGAATTGAAATCCCATAATATATCAAAACTTCATGGGAATATTCATCATACACAACAGTTTGATCGATGAGCTAGAAAATGCAATAATTCATTCGTGTAGAATTTTATGTAAATTTTTCAGGTGTCAATGGTATTAAATTCATGCTAAGCAGAGGAAATATTTCTTTTCATTATCCGATCCAAAATGGAATAATCAACATTCGTTTATGTTGAGGTGAGGCAGCACTGAGTAAGTAACATCCTAATGGAATTGACAATAATTTAATTTTATCCAATAATTTTCATTGCATTTTCATTTTAGTTGATGAACTTACCACATTGCTTAACATTTGTGAATATTTAATGAAGTTCAATTTGAAGTATTATTGTCAATTAGATGCAAAGGATTTGTCCTTAGCTATTAATATCGTATGAAATTATAAATGAATCAACTGTCTAGGTACTACGGAGCTCAATGAATCTAACACATTTCAATATTAAAATTATTCAGACTGATTCACTTCAGAAGTGCTTAAAACAATTAATAATAATCGAAACAATTTTATAAGTAATTTTAGTTTAACATCTTGGTTATGTCTGAATTTATGGACTCAACTGTTAAATGGATAATTCACTTTGGAATTTTTTAATATACTCTACAACTGCTGAATGGAATTATTCTTATTGCATTCTAGCACGAAATCAACCGGAGTTTATCAGTACCACACAGATCTTAAATTCCAGCACGTTTTAGTTGTTGTATTCTTGTGCAAAATGCCACAGGTGAATGTCTGAATCGTTTAATTTTGCATTCAGAATAGTAATCCAAATGAATAACCGCACCATTTTGAATGAAATTATTGTGGACTTATTCAGAACCGAAACGATGTATTAATGAAATTGCTGATTGTTTCTAATACCATTGGGTTATGAACTGAGAACAATTATTTTTTGTTGTTTTTGATATGGCAGAGACATAATTAGAAATTTTTACTGGTATCAAAGAATTGATATTGTTTAATCCCTTCGTTTTATTTAGATGTAATCATATATCAGAGGGAGACCACAGAAAAGGTTTTCATGGTTATTAAATGCCTTTAATCCATTCACTTAACCATTGACTGTAAAGAAAATTTAGTTCAAATCTATAGTGCCTTTTGTAACAGATGACAGTCCAACATAGACCCCAAAGGGATACAAATGAAAACAAAATAGATTGGGGATTCTGGGCTAAGTTTATACTGTTTCGCTCATTTCCCATGGATCCCATTCTCTGTTGGGAAAGTTGTAAGCAGTTTAACTACACGGTTAGTTAGATCAACATGGCCACACAACTTTATTATCAATTATATACAAATATTGGATTGAATAAAAACTTTCTTTTTATATGGGGATTAGATAGAAACCTTTTACCACCTAACGGAACTATAGATGATGGAGTATTTTATGAAAACTATTGAGTGTTTGATTCGGAAGATTATCTTATGCTTTCCAAACTGGTTTTTCCTCAAGTTCCGGTGAACCCTAAAAATGAATGAAATGAGAACATAAAATAAAAGAAAGTTTCTGTTGGTTTGGATGCATCCATCAGTATATCGTGTAGCACGAATGGATTTTAATGAACACGAAATTCTCTTTAAAAATTGTAAGTGAAAGTAACCAGATGAAAACTTATTTAATTATCCGATAATTTTAGTTAGTCTTAGTATACCATCATATCCGATTCTTCTTTCTGTTTCATCTTTCCTCTTGGTGAAGAATCTTAATGTCAATAAGAAGTTTTCTTAGCTAATATTCACTGGTTTTCGATTTTTTCTAAGAATCGGATAATAAATATGAAGAGAATGCAGTTTGACAATTATTACTTGTCGTCGGTTGGCAAGAGATTTTCTAATGGGATTTAATGAGAAAGGGAAACTGTTTGGTAACAGATACTTTTTATTTGAGTTACCAATTAAGAGTCCATAAGAGCATAAAATCAGAATTTATTTATAGGAAATGGAATAGTAACATTAATTTGCAATGAAATTAACCATTGACATTTTAAATGTAATGGATTTTACTTAGGTGTGTTATCATTAACCAAGAGTTATGATGCAACAATGTTTGGTGAAACAAAACGCATTTATTTTTCCATTAAAAATAGGAATTAATTGAATGATTTACTTGGTTACATGTACCACCATCAGCATTTTGTCTAAGATACAATGAACATATAGAAGTTTCGTAGTTTTCAGTTTAGTTTTGAGAAATATTATTTCAATAACTATGGACCATGTCATTGAGAAGTAAAAACTCTTGAGACTTTCTGATTATGAGCTCTAAGAGTTTTTAAACACAATTTCCTTCTTTTATAAAATGTTCGTTATTGTATATTCCTTAAGATTTTTATTTTTCTTCTACAGAGACAAGTTGAACATGGTTTTGGAAGTACCTTGAACATGTTTTAGTTGAAAAATTAAAAATTTTATATTATTTTTGTCAATAACTGGGATCGGTCTACAGATTACAGATATTGTTCAGAGTTCATAGCAAAGTGCATTGCACATTTGGGGAACAATGAAACATAACAACAATTGTTATGTAGTTATGTTATAAAAATTGACATTCCATTATCTTGTCCAGTTTTCTTGTTTTATGTTGGCCCAGATAAAAGATGCAATTGTTTCATATCACGCTAAAAACCAGAAAATAAAATAAATGAAATGATAGTGGATGATGATTATGGGCGACAATTTAAGTTATTTGCCATTAAAAGATTGTCAAACTGAAAAGGAGACTGCTTATTATCCGTTATCGGTGGATAACCGTAAGACTTAATGAAAATGAAAAATGCACTGAATTGAAACAATCACAAAACAAACGAATCGATAAAAGAAAATGATCATTTCTTAATATGATTGTCACTAGTTGAAAGTGGTTTTTCCAACAGAAAAATGAAAAACGAAATAATTGATAACATCAAACCATTTCTTAATCCAAAAGAAAAGAAGAGATAAATCCAATCAAAATGAATTTCAATTTTGTATGAATCACAAGAAATAAGAAACTGTTTAGATGTTTATTTAACTGTCAAACGCTTTAATATTGCTATCCTTTAGCGAAGGCGTAAACTGACCATAAAATATTTATTAGAGCGACTGATCGTTTCTGTGAAAATTCCATTCATTTTCAATTTTCTTTTTAGAAAAATGAATAAAAGACCGACATTAAATTGTGTATAAAAATTTCATCACACATTCAAAACCTTTTTTTTCTGTATCATGTCCTTTCACTGTTCGTTATAACCATGAATGGACACCAGGAAGTTGGCTGTTCACATCGTCATCAAAGCGAATATTATTTCTAAAGAAAATACCTTCAAGACATATGACACTATACCCTCTTGAAGACTACGAATCAAATGAGCACCACGACTGAATATAAACAGACAAGCTTCGGATGAATCAAGTTGCACTCGGTTGAATTTACAGGGTATTCGAAAGCGAAACGATATTATGTATTTTTCATGTGCCTGTGCTAAAGGGATAAAGTGTTTCGTGACAACAGTGATAACAACATGCGAAAGGACAACGAAAAAGCTTAAAATGGTTAGTGGTACCCAAAGATAAATAAAATAAAAAGAATAAATATCTTAAGGGATAATGTTACAGTTTATTTGCATATTTGTTAGAAAAAAAAATCGAATAAAATAGACGTGGTAAACGAGTTGAGGTGAAAATACTCATCTAGTGGAAACAACAATTGTTAGCAATGAATTACGATTGGTTTAAACTGTTTGCTCATTCAACTGGCTGTACTATGATCTCATAATAACGAATTTATACGTGAGAAATGAAATGAAAGTATGAGATAGAATGAAGAATCTCATTTTATTAATCCTATTTAATGGTATGATGCTCATCTTATGAGCATAATTTTCAGTTTGGGGCCATGTAGTGTATAACTGAATGGATCCAATTGTGAATAGCCGTTGGCTAAAATTTTCATATCTATTCAATGTCGATGGGTTGAAATTTCATATGATAAAGTATAAAAACCCAGATAAACTATAGATAAATCTGGATCAAAGGAGTTATGAGGTTTTCGAATGTTTCACATTAAATTCTTTTTTGCCATCGTTTCGTCTGTCTCTTCATTATTTTCTATTTTATATGGACGTCTTTATAAACCGCAACAAAAAGGATAAGACGGTCAAGTGTTTTTATCCTCTTCATATTTGAAGCATTACATTTTGGATAATCACATGAGATTTTTATAATAAAAATTCATTCTCATTATGTTTTAACGTTCATTTTGGGATGGATTTTATTGAATGGAACCACATCGAATGATTCCAATCAACGGTTTTATTTCCATATTTCATTGTATTCAAACTGCTCGTTATACTTAGGAGACCACAACAATTGAAAGTATCGAATAGTGATAGTTAAAAACTATTCGTGAACAGGAAAAATGGATTCAAAATGAGATTAAAATTTACATTATTGCATTTTCATTGAATCCGATCTTGAATGGATTTTGACTTTATTCTTTAACCAACAATTTCAACATTTTATGTTACACTGTACTATGAATGTCAATGAACTGAATATTTTAAATTCAATGGTAAATTGATAGCTCGATGTTATTTGGGTGGGAAAATTATGGTATGGAAAATAGACAAATTTTCTCTATACAAATTGAATGTTAGCGTTACAGTACAATTTGTACATTGGCATTTTTATTGGAGATATGGCACGCACATCGATGGGTGTTTGATTGATTTTACCCTCGAAAATTTCACATTATTCGGTTCTTTTTATCACACTGTGATATATTTTTAGGCTTTTTTCCAGTTTATTTTTATTTTCATGGCGGAAATGTTTGAATGATAAAATATCCAATTGACATTGAACATAATGCAACATTGAGTGTAAGCAAATTTTATCAGATGTTACCATTTGGATCTACATATTAAACAGATGTCTTCCCTTTGGTATATTAAAATGAATCAAGATTTTATAAAGTGAATCAAAGAGAGATGAAATTTGGCTTATTATTACATTTGATATTCTTGATTTTATGTCTCTCTATAAAATACAAATTTCAATTATTCACTCTTGAGTTCTGTAATCATTCAAATTGGTGCTTACTATACTATGGGTATGATGTAACTGTAGTGCCTCAGTGATATTACATCGTATTCTTATGTTGTTGGTATTCGAAAAAAAAAAACAAGAAAACTGAATTTCACTACAAATGCTGTGACAAAATTTTCATCATGTTAAAATCCACCCACACCAAATAACAAGAAGTAAAAAATAAGAATGAGAAAATGATAACAAGATAAGAATACATTGAAATGCCTTATACTTCATCTACTTAAACTAATGACAGTCTTACCATTTAACTACCCCTCATGATTTTTCTTTTTGCTGGTTCTTCTGATGTGTTCATATGAAATGAAATATTTTAATTCAAAACGATTCACTATGTATAGTTCTGTGTGGATCCATATAAGCTAAAATACTTTGGTTGAGTCGAGTGCTGATGAACGACATAGAATTACTTAAAACATCCTGTATTACAGAAATGAGATGGAATTTACCCAACAGAGAATATAAAAACCAGAGTCTAACGTCTTATTAGAAATTGGTTGAATGGACGCCCCCTCATCCGTTAGTTATACGGATAAGACAAATTTTTTTCTTCCTGTATAACATCTCATTTCGTTGTTTAAATTTTTGAAGTGTGTTAAGGAACTCGCGAATGAAATTTTACCGTTGGCATCTGGAAATGTTTGGGAAAATATCTAGCGAAAATTCTACCTCAAATGTGTTAAATGGAATTTTGTTGGCTGGGTGGCGTACAACACTACGAGTATCCAACCATCATTGTAACTGATTATAGTTGAAGGTATTCATTTATGTGTTTAATACCAAATATAAAATGAACACCATGAATTAAGTTGTGTATCCATTCCTCCTATCCACAATCTGATCCAAAGTAATTTTCTTTCAATGTTTATTTACCTTGAGGATGTTGGCTGGTATGTATAATATCGTTAGAATGATTTTGATATTTTCTGAATATTTGCTAAAGGGTTTTTCTTATCCATTCGGTTACCATTTCATATATAAAGAAGCGGCGAATGCCAAATACTTGAACAATATGATAAGTTCATATCAAGTGGTAAATGATGATGATGATTCAAATTGGATCGGGCAATTGTATTTACATTTTTCTTTGGAGCCAATAAAGTGTTATTTATGCGCACAAATATTTCATTTCCCATTAACTCTTGTTAGCGTATTTTGACTCAATATGAATTTTCATTTGATTCACATACCGTTTGGCACCAACGAATGAATGAAAATGGCCTCAAGTGGTAAATTCGTGGAACTAACAGCTCATACCATTGACATTGTCATGAGTCAATCACGTTCCTTTTACTTTAGAAGGAAATTTTATCATTCAAGTTGTACAGCTTTCTTTAACTCATCCTCTTATTCATTTATATCAATGGATGTTATATGCTCGACTTGATTGAATCATCATCTTATTCATTTTCTATGAGAAGACATTCGCAATGGACTAGAATACCAGATGATCATTGAATGGAAATTTCATAAGAAATTGAACGCAATTTTGTTATGTTTTTCTTTCGTTTCACCATATACAATTTCCATCGAGTATGGGGACATGTTGACGTGAAGAACTATAATGTGAAGAGGATAACAAGTCACATGAAATCAAGTTCAGATGAAAGAGAATATTCAGGTAACTGATAACGGAATCATAGCAAAAAAAAAAGAAAAAAACTCTGAAAGAAGATGAAATGATTTTCAACTGAAATCATCAAAGTGTATGAGGTAAAATTCAATCTGAATGATTTTATCCTTCAAGTGATGTACCTGGTTTGTATCGTTTATAATTCATGAGTTATTTTTTTATGTAATCGATTATGTTGTTTTCTTATTGAGAAATATAAAAAGAGTATCTTAACGCTTGTACAACGTTACCATTTGACAAGATTCAATATCATGGAATAGAAAGAATCGCTTTAAGGCAAGTTATTTGAAAATTTTTATATACCAAAGACCTTAAGAGACAGCCGCATGTCTGTTTACAAATATACAATATGCATAAATATGATTGCCTGAGGTAAATAAATTTATTTTTAATATGAAAAGAAGGATATCTAAGACCTCAGCAGTGAAATCAATCAAAAAATCTGGATAATCTCTAAATGTTTTGCTAATCATAAATTTGTTGTAAAAGTCACTTTAAAAATTGTTTCAATTTATGTCAATTGCTTAAAGAAAATTATTTCAGAATTTAAGAAGTAGGATGATATTGATTGAGTTGAACATAAATGGAATTCACTGGAACTGGTAAATAGCTGAACATTACGATATTCATTTCGAATTCTCTGTATTGAACTAAATAAAATGCGTACAATGAATATGGTTGCTATCATTATTAATAACTAACGGTGTTACAAAGTTATTACATTTGCTGTAATCCCATTGGTATACTTCATCACTGTACCAGTACAACGATGAGTTACAATTTAACATTGTAAGTGAAACATTTAAATATGAAAATAACGCGCGAAATCTGAGAATTACAATGAGACTGTGTTACTGTAAACTGGAAGAAAATGTTAAAATAAAATTTATGTAAATTTTATTCGAAATCAGTGTTAAGTGGAAAAAGGGAACACTTTTATGTAGCAAAATGCCATTATGGTGTATTAAGTATCTGCTAGATTCATCGTTATTTTTCCTTCAGAACTGTATTGAGGAATCAACATTGTTCATTGTTTTTTTATTCGTCAGCGTTGATTTTAAATTGAATTGCAATGCTTCAAAGACCAAAATAAAACATAAAGTACCAAAAACAGAAAATGAAAACTGATTCAGGTTTCATATCATAAAGAATTACATAAATTTTCACTTGAATTTTCGTTGTAAGTCAAAGTGATTTTTTTGTTACCACTGTCACATTCATAAGAATATAAAATCATACACAGATTCCTAAGGATTTTAAAACATAAACCGATTGGCAGTGACTAAGTATGTATAGAATGTGACTAATTTTTTCTTCCATCGTCAGTGATAGAATTTAAATCACTTTGAATTTTATGAATATCTTCTCTCATGTTGAACAAATTCAGCACTGTTTCAATGAACAAATCTGGATATGGGAATGTTTTCTGGTTGAAATGGTAAAATATTCTATGTTGGCATGAATAAAAGATTCGACCACCATTAGGATTGCATTCAATTCAATTCACTAAGTGATGTAATGCTGAACATGTGTAACAATCGATTTATTTACCACTACTAAATACAAAAATTTACATGCGTATAAAATTGCCATTAATCTAGGACGGTTAATGAAAGAGATTTTCAAATTTTGTTTTTTATTTGAATTGGCAACGATATTACATTATCTTTTTCAATTAAGTACTTTTGCTTTATCACGTTGTCCTTGCGAAATTTGTTCATACCCTCTGATATGGAATCCTGTTTTCTTATCGCTTGCAGACAACATAAGACCCTCATGAAACAAATAATAAAACCGCAGCTGAATCTAAAAATATTTATTATTTCTGTTAATCTCATTCATTTCTGTCTGTAAATCAAAAAGAAAGAAAAAAAAAAGTTTCTTATTTCAAATTAGACAAAATTGGAGAGATTTCTTCATTTCTTAACTTTTTTATTTGTGATTGTAATTTCATAGAATTTATCGTAGTCCCCGTAGTGTGTTAGCGACTTGCCTCAGGTAATTTATTCTTCTGTTGAATTCTGATTAATTCACATTTGAATTTCATCTCATTTAGATTCGTTTATGATATCCATTGTAAATGCATAATTAATTTTTATATTCCCTATTTGTAGGTGTTCTTGATAGCATCACGTGAATGATTGTTATTATGTATATTGTTGGTTTGCGGTCATATCCCTTTGAATTCTCCTCTCTTTGATCCTGTTCCGTGTTTCTGTGTCGGCTGCTCAAACACTTGAGTCAAGTCATGAACCAAAAACATCGTACTTACGGTGAATGCATTGAAATTGAGACATCCTTTATATCCTTCTGTACTTAATATCGTTCGGGTTTTTATCTGTGATTAGAGATGCCGGCAAGATGAATGAAATCAGGAGACTACGACTGGTATCGGCTTCAATTCCCCTCACTGCCGGCTAAACGGAGAAATCGAATGTCTATTTAAAATTCCAAATGTTCACTGACTTCGGTACCGAATCAGACACCAAAGGCACCCATTTGAATCCACTTGATTATGTTCCAAAGAGGCACACGATTTTAACGTGATATTTTTGGCTTCACGATTTTGTATTATTATTATTCAATTCGTGTACGATGGAAGAGCGCATGACACTTTTAAATGTGAATACAAAATAAGAATTTTTTTTATATTTAGTAAGGAAACATTGTGTGTGCCTCCGTGTATCCCATTCATCAGTACTTCTGTAGTAAAATACATGGAAGACTAAACCAGCATCGGAATTAAATTCAATCGTATGAACGAAACAGATTAGGCTATACTAGCCACTGAAACAGTTCTGTTATTATCGCAATGAATATCGGGTGAATAAAAATTTGAAAAAGAAAAATTCTCGTGAGTTTCCTCGTAACGTTCATTGGATTTATTAATTTATTCGGGTTTGTTTTTCAATGAAAATATTTGAAAAGGTGAAAAGATTTTCCTTTTAAGAATTCGCAGGAACAAAAAAGAAATGAAATCAAATAAGAGATAAAGGAAAGAATATCGTTATTGGATAACAGACCTCAGAAATAAAAGTGAAAATTCATTGGAATTCATTTAAAAGTGTATTCGGTGTGTTTGTTGTATGAAAAGAAAATCTCTGTAATCAATCAATTAGTTGAAATGGATGAATCTCAAATTCATTATATTGGTATGGTGTTGTGAATTTTATTATCCAACGGTGTTATGCAAAAAATAATAAAAAAGGTATTTGTATATTGAATACTATTTCCGCTGTACAAAAGGTAGTGTGTGAGATAGATGGAAATTTAAAAAGAAAAAAGGAAAAAAAGTTTTTATTCATTGAAATTAATTCTTAAGAAAAATGTTTTGTTTCATATTTATTGTTACTTCTGGTTGGATTAAATACAAACATGGAATTTAATGATTACACCCGGTTGGATAAATGATAATAATTCATTGTGTGTTGAATATTAAAATATTTTATTTGTATAAAATTAATCAATTAAGCCGTAAAATTTCATAACTCCTCTTGTGTCTAGTGTATACCTGATAACCAGTTAGATGGAATATCCCATTTAAGATTAAATATCTTAAGGTGAAATATCAATTAATATTATTGGTTAAATCTCCCAGAAGTATTATAAGATTATTGAAAATGATGGGTTTAAATTGAATACGTTTTAATCATAAAATTTTGTAACTAATTCAATGTTGTTTCACTGGAAAATTGTGTGTGTGTGTATATGATTTTTTGGGATGGAAAAGTGCTTATGCTAGGAAATGATACAGCAGAAAATGTTGAATAGAAGTGATAAGCAGTAATTAAATTGGATATCAGTGATTTAATATGACATAAACAAGGATCATATAATATAGTGTAGTGGTATATTTTATATGAATATGTGTATTATGCAACTATGTGTTTAGTGTGTTTATGGGAGACAAAACATAAATTGGATATAATACGAGTATTGCAGAATTGCGTAATTAAATGTAAATGACCCAATGAAAAAGTTTACTATCATGGCCTGGTCAACCTCCCAAATACCCTTTATTTTGCTATTTAATAGAGTGAATAAACTTCTTTCGCTCCCTTTAACCTTATCAATTTATCCAAGTCATCTGTTGGTATTGCTACAACATTTCCATTTTCTCCCCTCCATACAAGTTCATTCATTCAGTTCAACCACTATGTTTTTGCACTATTTTTTTATTAAGATCTGCTAAAGAGAAAAACATGATGAAACAGAGTAAAAACTATTTGAGATCATAAGAAAATTGTTTTCCAAAGAATTAAATTAAATTTGATGGGCGGCAAACATTCTATAATGAAAATGTGTTTTTTACTGTAGATTATATGAGGTATTGTCCTCCCACTCTTTGTATTTAAGATCAAGAATAGAAATAAATAAAATTGTTTTGTTGGCTATTTAAGATTCAAAGTGATGGCAGTTAAAATGCCCACCACCTGTGAGTTTTAATATCAGAATAGCATACATATTGGCCTCATTACATTTAATGGGCCACAAGAAAAAAAAAAGAAAAACAAAAATGAAAAGCGATTGGCAGAATAAATAGAGAAATGAACGGAAATAAAATATGCGAAAAGAAAATCACTAAGCGAATTAAATATCAGTATCAACGTCTTTTAAGTTCGATGTCGTATAAAAATAAAAATGAATTTTCACTTGTGATCTATTCCATTTATAGCGTATGTTATCTGGTTTTGTATTTTTATATGAAATGATGTGTCGGTGTGTGTTGAATTGTGTACCATAAGCCATAAGTAATAGGATACATAACATGAATTATCATCGTCTACTCACACATATTTTATTCATGATATTTGTGGCATTAAAAGAAAAATCTAATTACATCACCTGCTATTTTAATGCATTTAATTACATTTAAGGAGTCTCAGAGGCTCACACATATCATACCAATTGCTTATGTTACGATGAATTTTCATAAAATTCAACCATCCAAAAGATTGGGGATACCGTGCAAAAACCATCAAACGATATTATATGTAATTCATATAACGTTGATTACAATGCGAGAAAAAAAAATGGAAGAACTTTCCCACATCTGGTTGAATTACAGGTGTATAAATTTCTTTTTCATTTGACCCAGATTTTCTATTTTCGTTATTAATCGAGATGAAGGTGTGACATAAAAATTTATGCAAATCATTTCAGTTGCATTAATTGGCGGTAGCTGTTGCCTCATTAAAGTTAATTCAATAGAATTATAATGGGGTGTGAGGGTGTGTTGATATGTGAAGGTACAAGTGTTTCATTGACACGTTGGATAATTATTTCGTGCCCTATTGTTATTTTTGTCCAGATTCATGTATTCTGGTTAACAGAATATAAACCATTGCCATATAAAAATGAACACATTAATTAAATGTATTCAACTAAATCTCAATTTTAATGTAGTTGCTTGGTCTCTTTTATTTTATTTTTTTCGCCGTGGTTAATTCGTAAACGACATGAAAACTCTAGAGTAACAATGTTGGTCACCCAAAAATGTATAAAAACCAAAACCTGTAAATATTTAACAGTGATATGGTTCGGAACACAAAATCAAGTGCTTCGTTTGTTTTTACTCGTTCGGAGTTCATTCCTTTTTTTTTTCTTTGTGGTGAAAATTGTACCGTCATTTTGGATGCTTAAGCCATTATTTAGTTGAATGGAGTCAATGGTTCCACAGTTACTGAATTAAATGTTAGACTGTTAGCCAAAAAAAAAAACAAAGAAAGAATATTAATAAATGGATACAACATCAGTTATGATGCTGAAAGAGACATATTTAATTTACATGATACGGCTAATTATAGTTTGAGCCAAAATATGGGTTTAGTTGTTACTCAGTTTTAAATATAAACCGAGTCACAATGGGGTGTCAACCTCCTTCGATTAATTCAACTTTTGCAACCCTCTCATTTTTCCCACACCATTCAAGTAATTGTTACCACAATAGGAACATAAAACAGTTGTACCATGTCTTTACAGTTCTCTGGCATATAATAAAAAGTTCATTTTGAATTCACGGCAGGTAATAAAATCATAGGTATGATCATTATGGTTTGAATATAATTAAAGGTGTTCCCATACGGTTGACGTTTTTGATACATCACATCACTGTTAAGGCATAGGTCGTCAACATTGGCACATGTTTCATCTAAATTCATGACTGTTGTTTAATATTACGGATAACAATTCAGGATGAATTTTTATGGTTTTCAACCATTCCTCCCCCCAGTTGGTTTGATAGTGTTGCATATTTGACTACAATAACAACGAAGAAACAGAAAATAAGTGGAAAACACATTAAAACAATGACAATAGCAATGAACGAGTCAACAACAGCATCTCATTGCAAATTTTTATTTTTTATTTTCCATCATGAAGAATTTCATTGCGGAGATGGACGTTGTGGTTTTCTATTCACAAACGCAGTTTTAATCATGATCATTAGCATAAAATATTCAATATGTTTAATACCATAAACAGTAATTCACAAGCCAAAATGAAGGGAAAATGTATTAACGATTTTTAATGGATTTCAACTAACAGAGTGATTAGTAATTACTATTCAGTATTATTATTCAATTCTTTGTAAATTCGAATGAATTAAAGCTCTTATGTTTTAGTTTAATGGAAAATTGATTAGTGAGCTTCACTTCTTTTTGACTTTGTAGAAATCATGTTTATTAATTAATTGAACACGGGAACAGTTATTTCGTTGCACAAACTCTTAAATATTAGTAATAGTTTTTAAGTCACCTACGTAATAGGTGAATTAATAATTCATTGAAAGTACAATGGTATTAAGAAAACTTTTATAACTTTAAAATTTAGTGGAAATTGGTGTGTGTGTATTTTAAAGGAAATTGTGTGGTGAAAACTTCATTTTGATTAAATTTTATGTTCACTTTGAGTAAAATCAATTGCAGTGTCGACGAATTAAAAACAAAATGCACAAAACCTTAATTGTATATGTAAAAGTTGTACATAATTTACACAGCTTGATATCATTCATTAAACCCATTCAATTAACTGATACGATGCTAATGAATTCTCTATACCATAAAATATTAGAAGTTTCATTATGCTATTCGATGTATAAATATAAAATTTCCTATAGATTCGATACATGGTAATGTTGAACATCATGGATTTGTAATAAAATTTCCATGTGAAAGAGCAATTATGTTAACATTAATTGTATAAACATTCACTTAGAGCAATTGAAGTTAGTGTTTTTTATTTCACATACACGTAACAAATGTAAAATAAAAACCAATGAAACCAAACTCTAAATAGAATATTCAGTTTTTTTATCAATTTGTTTCCCTTGAAAAATGGAAAAAAGGTATAAATCCATTTACGTTAGTTGTACCAAATTAAATAGAAAGCCATACTGCAATATGAATTTGATTTGTGAAGTGTTAAATGGTGCCAGTATATGGCCAAAGGTGTTCCGAATGATCTACAACCGCACTGTATACAATCATCGTTTATTAGCTGGAAAACTTCTCTGCACACCTCTGGCTTATAATATTTATATTTTCATCTAACTGTTTCACGTTCAATCTCTATCAATGATTTATTCAATGTACCACAGCATAAAAAAAAAATAAAATAAAAAACAAAACTAAAAGAAAATTTATTACTAAATGTGTACCTATGTGAGTTCAAAACCGCCGAATTTATAGAGTAAACGATGAAGTTTCTATAACTCACTGAGGCGACCATAAACTCTCGTTTCAGCTTAAATAAATATCATCAAATTCATTTAAAATTATATAAAAATTTCTTCGTTTTCTCTTTCTCTCTGTCTTCATCTTTTGCATTTTCAATTTTCTCTAAAATGTTGTTAGTATTTGAAAATTGATGATATTGAAATGAGGAAAATGAAATAACAGATCGGTGAAGTTCAATTCCGATTACTGAGAAGAAAACTCATTGAACAAAATGGAAAATACTATTTGGCATTTGATGTTAAACTGAATCTTATTTTATATTTCTTTCCTTTTCGGTTACTTAGTAAATTGTTGATAGAGACCATTTCCAATATGATTACGTATTTTCTCCATTTAACTTTTCAACAATTTCATTTTATATTTTCTTTTTCGATGACGAGAGGTGAAATGAGAAGGAATGGAAATAAAATTCAAAGAGAAAATAAAAATCTTAAACAAAAATTCATACGTTAAGCTAGAAGTAAACGAGAAAAAAATTGTATGGCAAAAGTAATACAGAATTTATTTTACTTTTATTTGATTTTCTACTCCAATATTATTGTTTGATAAAAAACAGAGAGTGTCTACATATTTAAATCGAGAGCCAAATCAGAACTGGATTTTCCATACAACGAATAAAGAAATGTGAAACAGAAAATGTTATTAGAAAATAAATATGTTGATTCGTTTTCCTTGGGTGATGTACATTATTCCTTGTATCCAACAACTGTTTATCTATATGAATGAATCCAAACCTCTTAAGCAAAGACACGCGTGTATGAATCACTGATTACTGGAGGATGGTTACAATCTTCCAAGTGCTTTTGGGGTAAATGGATAAGGGAAAAAAAATCATGAGGCAAACAAACGATCAAAACTGATGCCACACATCTCACAGTTTTGTAAAGGACAACTGAAGAGTCGGAGAAAGTTGTCATGTAGTCAGTGTGAGAGAGCAATGAACAGAGAAAAAAGGAAATGTTTAAATGAGGCCATTTGATTTTATATTAGTTCTATTTGGCGTCGTCTATTGTTTTCCTAATGATCCGTTTCATATTCTGCACAAAAAATCCAACCAGCTGCAGTCTTATTGAATAAAAGAAGTACAGTACTGATATCAAACTGTGAGAAATCCGCAATAAAAATTTTTTTTTCATTCTCTTGTGCTTTATGTATCTTGGAACAATGTTGGTATGTTTCCAGTGAATGTTTTTCTTTTCGGGATTTTTCCTTTGAATTTTGCTATCTGCTTTGCTCTGTATACTTAATTTATTTTTGAAATGTCATCAACCAAGTATGGGCACCAAGTGAGTACCCAATGTATGCAAGCAAATGAAATTTAATTTGATTATATTTATTCAATTGAAAATAATAAAGAAAAAAAAAAGAACAGAATAAACAATCAGTGCCAAATGAATAATCCAATACCAGGTGCGGCTGTTTCATATCCACCCCCACCTATTTATAAATTAAAGTATCGTTTAATCAGAGACAAGGATAATCTTTATGATGCGCACCATTTCAAAGTACCCTCCTCCTTAATAAATGTTAATGAGTTCCATTTCTTGTATTTGATTTTTATTTTTATACATTTGCAATATTGGTAAATTGAAGTTATTCAAGTATCATAAGAGGATGATTTTCTGTTTTCTTTCAAGGAGATGAAATTTTTTTTTTTCTTTTCATTGAACCAATCTGTGATGTTTTGGTTGATCAAATCGCAATAACATTTTTAAGGTTAAATAGCTATGAAACAGAAAAGTTTATATGTGAACCATCCCTCTGTCTCATACTACATAGTCAATATTTTACTAATAGGTCGCATATGCGTAACAGAAGAGACATTACAATACCCTACTGTTTGGTAACTAAAATATTAGCAGTGATAAAATATACATGAGATTTTATAAGTACAAATGAACCCTTAAGAAACAAAACTAAAAACAAACAACAATATGCACTTTAGGTACCCACTCATCAGACTTTTTTATTTAGCTCAGTGTATTTGTTTTATTTTATTTTTGGGGAAAAAAAAAGCAGAACCGAATTGAATTGAAAATACTTTGCCATCAACATTGAGATATACTCATTGAGATTGGGTGATGGTATCATATCTGAAGAATCGTAGCCACTTTATTACACATTCTGTGGCATATGAAAACATATCAAATCCATACAAATTGTTACATATGAAGCATATAAGTTGTGATATGTGAAAACCATTCAGTTTAGTACATTTCTCATGGTAAATGACGGTTTTACTTCTTTTTCACTTGTTCCCATCATCCTTCCGTTTGGTTGTTGATTTGGTTGCTTTTATTGTTGTTGTACTTCTCCCTTTGTGTTCTGTTTTTTTTTCTCCCATAGCATAGAACCGATTTATATGTTGAACTGATGAGAATAAAAAGTACCTACCCAACAAGACTTTCATCTTCATGTTGTTTTGTTTTACTTCTTGTTTTTTTCTGTGTATCATCTTCTTTCTTTATTTTCATTTCTTATTTTGGATGGTTTGAAGAATGTATTTTCCTTTACTTCTTTTTTTTTTTGCTTTGGTACGATAAATATCAAGGCAATGGTAACGGGTAGACGTAACTGAGCCCCAATTCAATGTTGGATAGTAAACAGTCGAAAGGAAAAACTCTAATGGGAAAGTTCTATTTGAAATGAAAAATTTTCAAGTGTATATAATTCAGAATTATATCTATTTTCCTATGGGAAAATCCGCAATAACATTAGTCGTTCATCCCATTTAGGATTGTTGTTAGTGTTTCCCATATCTCAAACAAAATGGTAAAATAAGCCAGTGAATTTTCATCATTTCTAGTGTTTTGTAGTATTCAGTTGAAACTGCCATTTGAAACAGTTGAACGAAAAGACGATATGGAATCCATTTTTGCGTTTACTAATGCGAATTTTACTCTTGTCAGTTATTGTCCGACAGTAAAAAAACATTACACATCGGTGGTGTACTTTCTGTTCCAATGTAACTATAGAATTCATAGACATTATCATTGAAATGACGATCCCTTTTAGCATAGTAATACATAAATATGTAGGTTACTCATACGAGTTGCAATGTGTCATTCCACAAATCTGTAGATAGATTTTATATGCCACCATATCTTCAATTCCTTCCACTTCTATCCATATTCCTGGTTCTGTTTTTTATTTCAACGGTTCCTTTATGTCAGCTATGGGAAAGCGTTCGCTGCTTAACAAGCACAACAGCAGCAATCAGTTTAAATTTCTCATTTGTTTCACATACACACATTCACTCTATTGTTCTACATTTTACTGTAATTCTTTTTTCGCCAACAGAAAAACAAAAACGATTTTACTTTTTCTCTTGTGTTTTTGGTGGAAAAAGAAGAAAAATTAAAATTATGAAATGGGAAAAACTTGATGAAAATTATTTTCCTTTTTTACGCCGTGTTAGGTTTTGTTTCATTCTATAAAGTGTGAGAAAGCATTTCTCATTTTTTTTTGTATGTTTGATATGAAAATTGGGGTGTGGAATGGTGGAGACATTCACAAAGCACTTACACATATACAATGTGTGCGGCACCCAACGTTTGTATATCTAATAAGGGGGCGCATTTAAGTTCTCTTGCACAATAATTTTTTCGTTGTATTTCAATGGTAATAAATTGTTTTGGGGTGTGAGTTGTTGATGATGATGATGAGATCCAAAAGGAAAGTGAATAACCGTAAAAGGATATTCACCGATATCAATGGGTTATTTCGTTCAATTCTCTTGAGATGGTGTGAGGTAAAGGGAAAATTTTTATTTTGAAAAGAAAACGGCCAATGGATTCTCTAGTACCTCCAATTCATTGCCATTGATCTGATTTTCATAGAAGTTTGTTTTTTTTTTTCATTCTATTTCATGTTCCTTCGTTGTGCTTTGCGGGTGTTCATTCAGATTCATCTGCATTTCGTCGCACTTGAACAGAAGACCATTGGGATTATGTTAACCGTTGCGAATCTGAATCATTCTATAAAAATGGGTTTAGATGAAATGAACAAAAAAATAAAGATGGAAAATGTACAAGACAAAATATTTTGTTACTTTGTTATCGGGTTGGGTTTGGATGAAAATACAGAAAATTCAACAGAAAGACTTGTAATCATTTTCCTTGGCAATTTCACGTGTATTCTAACTCTTTTCACAATTTTTTTTTTGTTCGTGTGTTTGCTTTCGGATGATGAATGCATGTAATTACATATACTGTGTCTGTACGGACAGGTAGATCTGTTCCAATTTTTTGTTTCTGTTTCTGTGTTGTTTTTTTTTGGGTGGTTCTTTAGGCTTTGCTGTTGTTGGTTTATTTTATATTTTGCTTCTTTGTACTCATAAAAAATAAAAACTCCAACAAAACAATTCTAACAAAATGAAATGAAACATAACGATGGAATATAAAATATTATCATAAAGAGAGTTATATTGCGTACACTTTCCCAATGGAACTTAATGCCAGTGAATTCAGCTGGTTATTTTCCACAAATTTTCTTTTACTTTTTATGCCATTCTTTTCGATATAATTTTTATTTCAATGTAATTCTTTTTTTCTTACCTTACACGATGGTGTTTTGTTACTTCTGGTTTGTTATTTAGCCAGTTGTTACACACCTTTAACGGTAAAGAGAAAAGAAAAAAAAATTATAAATGAAATATAATTCGTCTTATTCAGAGAGTAAAATCGGGCATTCTTTATACAAAATTTTTACTTATAAATTACCATTTTGTTGTTGGCTCATGTGTAGGAAGATATCATTATAATTTAAAGTGAAAAGAACACCCTCAAATAAAGTAAAAATAAAAAGTATCATGGAAAATAAAAACAGAAAGAAAAGGAAAACATTCAAACGAATAACTGTATTATTTTAATAATAAAAAATTGTGTAACACATAAAAAGAATTATTTTTTTTTTCTCTTGCTTATTTTCCTCTAATATTCGACCATTTGAAAGTGGAGGCTAAAAGTAAAGAATAAAACTTGAATACAAAGGAATAAAAACATAAGAAATGAATTTTTATCTGGTGATTCTCGAATGGATTCATCATACAGATGGATTTTCTTAAGGAAAATTGGTTTTGAACCATCCTATGGTATTTTCTTCTACAGTTTTCTTATTTTTTCAAATTCTAAAATTCATCACAAGTTAAAGAATAGAAGACACGATGAACATGAATGAAGTATGACGGTGTTATGTTGGCATTAAAACAGTTCCCTATGAAAATACGAAAGACGTTTTCATTTCTTGAAACGTTTTCAAAACTGTTTCTGTTTTTCTTTTTATTTTTTCCATGAAAACGAATAAATTTTCTGTTTTTCTTTTTGACATTGTGTATTTTGTTATGTGTAATGCTATTTTGATATATTCGCAATGGTTTTGGAGAGTATCTTTCTCATAGGATAAGAGACAAATGGGCAACGTAACAGACAAGTAATATCAACTTTTTTATTATTGTACCATTGTTGGTTATGTTGCGTATAATTGATAGGCTCATTCTAGCTAAGTTGTTATATTCACATTCATTTTCATCTATTTATCATGTCCGAAATGTCCTTGGGGCGGTTACACTCTAGGGTCATTCTGGATCACTCATTCGTTTGGTCCAGAGATATCAGCCAACTGTACAACTGAATGACATTAAATGCGACTAACTACAATCAGTTGAATATAGTAGTTGAGTCTCAAAGCAACTGATCCATTAACGAATGGCTTACGGATGAAAAAAGAACAAATTTTGCACACATTCACACAAATTTTGTTTTTATCTTTCTCTTATGCTGGTTATTTGGGTGACATAATAATTTTTTTGTCCCCCATTTGAATCAGGATTTAGAGTTACACTGGAGAGTTAAATGAGTCCTGTTTTGTTGTACTGTCTTTGCCATTGTCTTTGAAACTCAAAGGTCCAATACATAATCCACTCTTTTGGGTTCTAAAATTCATAAAACTGAAATTCTTTCTGTTGTTTGTCGGTTTATCCTTAAACTCTGTATTATTCATCGTCAGCAGGTTAATATACACCTCTATCACAATGTTTTAAAATTATATGATTCTGTATGTGGGATGGTTATGTTAATGGATAACCGAATAAACCGTCAGTATTTTATGTTTTATCATTTTGATAAAATAATTTTTCAGAAAATGGAAAAACAAACTCATCTTTTGTCTGTTCGCTATTATAATCACTTTTTTTTTGTGTGCTTTTAGCCCCATAACATAACATTCTATTCATAATCTAATGTTAAGCAATGTTGTCTTTTTTGTTTTTTTTAAATAAACTGTGATGTAAAATATAGCTGAACATGGTATAATACAGTGGTCTATAAAAGTGTGTGACTATCCCTTTGCGGGTGACTTTATCCTTATCCAAAACCATAATGTAACAGAATGTACAACATCCAACACAACAAGAAAATGAATGGGAAAAAAAATAGCAGAGTGAGAGGAAAAACTCTATTATTATGCCCATAAAATCCTTTAAAATTAGAACACTTTGTTCATTAACTGTGTACATTGGATTTTATAAAATAAGGCCATATAATTATCATATTTAAAGGGTCATCACCAAAAGGAAATATGAAGCACAAGCGCATTAAATTATCTTCTTGTTATACCAGCCGGAATATTAAATTTAAAATAAAAAAAAAGAAGGTTTTATTATCACTTCAGCGAGTTCTATTAAAAATTTTGTAGTTACAAGCAGAAAATCTATCTTTTCTAAAACGGAATTGAGAAAATAAAAAGAAAAGACAGTACGGTCACATGTTGTTTGCTCATACATGTAATATGCTAAGGTACTTCTATTCAAATGTAGACGACAAACCAGACAACTCAAATGTAACTATTTTAAATGCAATACCCTCTAAATAAAGATGAACTAACGGAAATTAATATGAGAAAATGTTCTATTAAATCAGTTGATAAATGAAACGAATTTAAGAGGGGACGACTCATATTTATACGGAGACACTTTAACATCATTCATAATATTCATTATCGTTTTAAATGTAATCAAATAATTATGATAAAATTATCATGTATTCCACTTAAACACTAATTTCAAATAAATTAATGTTTGCTACTGCTTGCTTAAATGCAGAATCATTTACAGTGGCTGTGCACTTAGTGAATGGTGATCACATTCATTCAATTACCAGGATGAATAGTTACAATTTTTACAGATAACTAACAGAAACAAGAAAAGAAAAACATAAAATTTATTATATCTGATTGCTATACATTTGTATGATAAACAGATGACTGAATTCACATAACTTTGGTAATTATGAAAATCATCTATGGAATATGGTAACCAAATACTTGACATCTTTTGTTAATGCGAAAATGAAAAAGGATTTGATACATTACTATATGTCTTTGGTATGTTCTAGAGAGTATTTCAAACAAAACCAGGATGAATTATAATGAAATTATTTTTTGATGAGGATACACACAAATAAGATAAAGAAACTAGGGGGAGTGAGACATCGTTGACGAAACATAATTGTCGAAACATAATATTGTGAATGAAAGGCATTCATTTATTTATAGTGTGGGTACAAGTTAATGATAAATGCTATTAATAATCACATAAAATATAGAATATGAGTAAGGCCAAATGTCATAAGAGGTACCGAAAAGAGTCACCACATGTGTGCATCAAATATTTAAATTATTGGTCTAGGGCTAACCATTGAATAGCGTATAGAAGTAATCAAGTAGGTACTGCCTTAACCATAAGTGTTTTTTAAGTGGGTTGTCTCCGATGGCTGTTATATGGTTTATGTTTTGGTATGGCATTAAACATATTCCACATAATATAAAAGAATCCTCTATTTTCTGCCAGCACTCAAACTGATATCACGTATATGTGATGCTGAACATTTTGAAAAACGGCAAAACTTAAATGCATCTACCATCTACTATTTATCCCAGTGCTCTTTTCCATCTATTCATCTTTAGTGCTCATCTTGTCGGCAGATCAAAACTTTTACTAATTTTACCTTTCACTCGTATTGAGTTGAGATGGTAAATTGAAGTGGAGTTTTTGTACTTGAAATGGTGCAGACACATCAAACGTATAGAAATTAAATTGCATATAAACATACATCAGAAGTTATTCAATGTTTCAACTGTTGTTAATCTAATAACAGTAAATGATTAAATGGTTGGCATCATTAAAATGAATAAAATCTCTTTACTACTTACGATTATGTACATCTGATTTAACAGTGATTATAATGTTTCGTCTATTGCGTATGTTACATTAATGAATGTGCATCAGTTTACACATTTTTAAAGGAACATAAGATAACGATGATCACACAGCAAAGGAACACATTTGGATAATTATTCGTATACGATGAGATTTGGTGTTGTTAACTTGTTGTAAAATAAAATTTCTTTAGTGTAAAATGTTTTCCATGCTAAAATCAACTGAACTTCACTAAGAATAGATGAGTAAATGGTTATTTTGAGTCTTAACATCCATGCTAAAAATGGGTATGATATTTATAACCCAATGATTTTCTGCATATGCATAATTATCTGATATAAAATTTCTTGATGTTCTGTTATTATTTTAATGAGTTCATACATGATAAGATAATGAGGATAAGGATTTACTTTTTTTTTTCTTTTTCAGTTGTGTTTAAGTGAGTAAAGAGCTAAAGAATTCACACAACAAATTTGATATTTTATTCAGTGTATGTTTAATATGAAAATTGTTTGCAGTGTTCCCAGCATACTGACAACAAAGAGAAATAAAATTTTATCCGTTATAATTGGAATTAGTTGTTTAACAAATGAACTAAATTGTCTAAATAAGCGAGGATAGTAGTTGATTGTATGGGGAAAATGTGAAGAGAAATTTATGTTTTTTCGTTCATATTTTTTTATTTTCTTTTTATCTCACTAATGGTACAAAATTAGAAAGAATTCCAACGTCTCCAGTTGGACGCAAGAGTTTTTAGTGTGTGAACGAGATATTGTGTACTTTCTTTTAATTTTCCTTTATTTTTATAATTGGTATTCTTAAGTATTTCATTTCTTGTATTTTCTTTTTTATTTTCTTCATCTCCACTGTTTTTGTTTTTTATTAGAATTTGTCGTGTATTTTTAACAGCAAAGAAAATAAAATAATTTGTACACTTTTGGGATTTAACTGATATGAAAGTGATTTGAATGAAAGACTTATGTTTTATTTACATAAGAAAATTTTGTTGGATAATATTGTTTTTATATATTATCTAAATGGAAAACAAGAAAAGAAAAACACAATATCTATTAAAAAATAAGAGTCATTGAAAACATAGAAGAACATTATTATCATTTCCCAGTTAAAACATTACGCCTCCTCATCAACGGTTAGACAACAGTCCTCATCATTTGACTGAACAGAAGAAAAACATAAAGTGAAGACGACTGATTACATGGATTTTGATTGAAAAACAAAGAAAAGAGAAAAATATAATTTTCATTTTCTCTTTAAGTTTTTCTTTTAAGCTGAATTCCGGTACAAGACACGTAGAGCTAATGGATAAACTGATTGCGTGAAAAACATCATTTCCTTCAGCTTTGGGGGCCAATAAAAACTGTAAAAAGAAAAACTGATATGTTTTGTGATTTCCATGGTCTACGTATCATATGATATCAATTCGTTGGCAACATAACATTTAAACTGATTTCGGTTAATATTATTTTTGTATTAAGTGGGCCATAAATGATGTTTATCTATACGAACAACCAATCTGAAATGGAATAACATTTAATACAAACGGAAAAAGTTTTCTTTTTAAAAAAAAAAAAACTATTACTTTATAATAACAAGACCAGACACTATAATTTTAAATTGAATTGTTTAGTGTATAATTGAAGAATATAAATTGATATAAAAAAAATCTAATTCGGAAAGAAAGAAAATCATTTTTATGTTCTTTCATAGTATTAAAACTGATTTAACAATAAAGGAAATGAATGCAGTTAATCCAAATGAAAAATGCCAAAGGAGAGTACTCGAAAAGCGATTCAACGTATTTGTTTTTCATTGAAAGGAAACAATATGAAAAAGAAAACATAATAATCATAAAAAATGATTTTCATTATTTATTTTTTGTTTCGTTTATTTTCAATATTTTTATGTTCCATTTTAATGAACCATTATCGGAGTGCATTTAAACTGAATAGTTGTTTAACAGTTCACGAAATACGTACTAAAGTGAACATAAATATTATTACTAAAAAAGTGATGTTGTTCTTTTATGAAAATGAATTGACATGAAAATAATTTTTTTTCAAAAGAAAATTATAAGAAAATATTCTTTACAGTTGGACAGTCAATTGTATCGTTGATGATAACTATCCAACTGTTAGTGTTAAATGGAAATTGAGCACTTCAAATGTGTACAATTTAAAGTAGTAAAAGAAAACAATAATAATTGTGTATGGATGACACGAGTTCAGTAAAAGTAAACTACCTAGAGAGTTCATTAAAGTTACTTCTGTTAAGATAATTAAATGAAAATAATAATAACATTTATGACACTATAGCAATGCATTTGGAATTTTTTATTATTAGTTTTCGTCAACTTGTTATTAAGAACAATTACGATCTATGGAAACTACATGAAACGTGCCTTTATACACTGTTCATCGTCAGTTATTTCTTTGTGTCATTTAGTTAGACAATTAAAAAGAAGTTAAGTAAAAGAGCACAAGAATAATATTTCTTTCAATTCATAATTAATTTCTTTTTAAATTTCCGTTTCATGTAGTTTAATTTTTTTTTTGAATTGTTTAAGAAAAAGTTAAAAGGCGATTAAAATTGTATAACAGCAGAGAACCAATAAATACTCTTGGGAAGTGTACTTGATTAAGACGATACAATTTTAACAATAGAATTGATTGAGCCAGTCAGTCACGCACTACGGAAGCATTAAACATTAATTGTTTCTTTATTCTTGATATGAATTTAATTGGAATGGTCAAGTGTCTCGGTTGAATGTGAATCACCTCGGTGAGAGTGAATTTAAATTCATTTTGAAATTTCTAAAGAATCAGGAAGATAATCCTTGCATACATAATCCAATGGATTTTCATTATTTACATAGAAATTTTAGATATTTCATTGGTTTTTTGGTAAAGGAGTCACGAATGAACTATGATGAATTTCAATCCATGGAAAACAATGAATGCATTTCAGTATCTTGTTTTTATTGGTATCCATAAAACAGATGATATGGATTTAATATTTTATTGAAATGAGTAATAGCTGAAGAAGTGTTTGACATGATTACAAACATTTTGAACAATCTGCATTTTGTAATTCATTAAACCGACAATTCCTCTTCTGGGCCACACTCTAATCTTAACTGTGTGGCAGCATGTAATTAAACGTTATTGAGTGTGTAATATTCTGGGAAGTTAAATGAATTTATACGATAGAATCCACCATTAAATACCACACATTTATGATAATTATTATCCTTCCACTTGAACAATGAGCATCTGATAATGAATTTTGTTGATTGGGATTTAACTTTCATTTGAATCATCTGATGTTCCACATCGATTGCTTTTTATACGAATAATTTGATTGCTTGTAAATCTCTTCATTTATTATGGAAACCATTGAAGAAAAAATGAAGAAACTTCTTATGTATTCTCCTTGTTAAACTGCGTTGTGGAGTTTTTTCCTTGTATTTCGTTGTTTATTTGTGAATTTGAAAGTAATCAAACTCGTTGGCGGATGTGATCCATACTGAAAGTCTAATGAGTACAGTTTTAGCTGAAAAAGTCATTAAAGTTCCTTTTTTCCTCGTGTGTCTCACTCACTCGTTCCATTGTTTGATTTCAATGGTTTATTGTGCCGCTGTTTTTCTTATATTTTCCTTTTTTATTAACAAAAGAACAATGTCGGTGTTCGATTAGAATTATATTTAGATGCCATAAACATTACCGTTAAGATCAGTTTGGATGTTTTTGTTGTGCCTGAATGGAAGTTCCTTTTTTTAGTGGTTGTGCGACGACTTTGGGCACCACAACCTTTTCATTCGGTGAGTTTCTATGAAGTTAATGCCAAGAAAAACAAGAGCATAAAACAAAAAGCAGCACTGGGGTTGGAACCTAACCGCGCGTCAGGTATTTTTTGTTTTTGGTGGGTGGTAAAACCATCATTTCAATCGGCGGATTCATTTCCATCATCATCATCATACATTACATAATTTATTTAGTATTCAAAATGTGTCGCCGGTATGAAGTGAATTGTCTCATCCGATGTTCACAATATCTAAACATTTTGTGTCTGTGTGCTTCGTTATGTTTTGTTGCCTTCATTATGATTATGATTTCAGTTCCCCAACTTTGTTGGTTTCTTTACACTTTTTTTTTGGTTTATAGTTTATATGTTTAAATAGAGAGGTAAAACCGTGTGGATCCGATGAAAAAAAATAAAAAAATGGTGAACGGTCGCCAAAACGATAAAAAATTATGCTTTACTAAGAGACATAGATGAAAACCAACTACCCACCATTAGGATCATTCTACACCCGGTATCCATAGGAGCCTCCGGTTTACTGTTACGTTAGAATAAAATTTTTCACAGAGTTTGCAAAAAAAATGAAAACCAAAATGAAGAAAAAAGAAACCGAGAACCGTTTCACTTCCATTTTCATCTTCATTGTCGCTTTTTATTACTTAAAGTTTTGTCGCCGTCCACATAAAAAAATGTCGGTTTGGATCATAAGATGCTTTGTTGTTCCCAAAATATCAAACGAGCAAAAGAAAAAAAAAAATGGGAATAACAACTGCCTTTTAACATAAAAATTCCGAATTACGATACATTTTGTGTATTTTCATTGGATCCTGTGAACATTAAAAGATTTTCTCGTTTTGCGTCAATTTTTCCCATCGAAAATTATTCAACCTGCAGTCTTATTTTGCCATTACGTTCAATGATAATGATGAGCCAATGACGTCTCTTGAATATTCTTTCATTCAGACTGTGTATATGACCTAAGAGCCAAAAAATAAAAAGAACTGAAAAGAAAAGTTAGTGACACGATATTTTACAGTTATCATAGTCAACTGAACCAAATAAGAGAAGAATCAGAAAAATTGGATCCATCAAATGGAAGTTTAGAAAAGAGTCTTCACGTGTATCGCGCGGATGCAAGTGATATTTATATTTTGTTTTTGTTGCTTTTCTTTATGAAAATGTGAAATCTTTGGAAAATAATATAAACTTCTTAACTGTAACGAAAATTTCTTATTTTCTCTTGTCCTTCTACGTAATACTGATGGTATTGAAGCACTGGCCCAAAAGTTATTTTGTCCTGTTTGTCCTCTGTATTTGATGTTCTGCATGGTGTGACACAAATAAGTAGAGATATCATATACATAATTACATGACAAAAATACGTTAACAATTTCTATTGAAACATTCACAATGTCGTTGTTTTTCTTCATTGTTTCGTTGGTTTCATTAGACTTCTTGTGGTTATATTTTCCACGATTTTTTTTTTTATTTTAATTCATACCATCCGTTGGGATAAAGAAACCGATTTGCCTAGCAAAAACCCATTTTCAGTATAATGCAATGGTATGAAAGTGTATCGAACAATTGAAGTACATATCTAGAGAATGGAAAAAAAAGTTTATTTTATTCTTTCTAAATATTACGTTAACAACATAACAATTTGCTATGTACATTTTGTTGAAGATAAAAGACATAAACGAAGTGTTTCGCATATAAAATACTTTAATTCCATAGAGTTTCTGTTCTTTTTTTTTTCTTAGGAATGCTGTTCATCGTTTTTGGTACTTCTCTTATAACAATTTTCTTATTTTCTATTCTATTTCATGTTCCATCACTTTATTTTAAACTTTCTTAAACTCGTACTTGGATTGTCATAATCTCTTGTATTGTGTAAGGCAATTGACAATGAGCTGAACGCATATAGACAACAGAGGTGAATGTGAAAATGGTGAAACAACCACAACAACAAACATTCGAAATGAAAAATAAAAATGAACCAAACGGAAATTGTGAAATTGAACTTCATTTTCATGGCACATGATTTGACTTTAACCAATTTTAAGAGGAAAACTCATTGTACTCTCTATTGTTCAACTCGTTCATTTGTCGTTGGCTGTTGTTTCTAATCTATTCAAATTGAATGAATAAAAATTTTCATCATTTTCTGTTTTTTTCGAACATGAAATTGTAATGAGAGTTCAGTTACTTTTTGTAGCCAAATCATTTGGCTCCTAGAATATTATCCATAGCAGAGTAAATCTACGTATTAAAATCTTATTACCAACTAACGAACTGAAAGTGACATAAGAATGTGATTTGATGATTATCAAACATAAAGAAAAGTATAGATGGGATAACATGCAAAATGAAAAAAAAAAATAAAGAAAAACTTTCATTATGACTGGATATCATGAGATTTCTTAAAATTGGTGAATATAATTTTTATATTATCCAACGAATCTTCGGTTGCATGTTTATGTCTTTATTGTCTGGCGTTCTATAATGAAATAATAATAATCTTTCAATTGGATGATTCTTTCGGAAAATGAGAAAATCTTATCAATGAGGTTCACGTGCATTACTGGCAATTTTTTTTTTATCTTTTGGTAAAACATCCGAGACTGCATACATGTATGAAACAATCAATTTGTAGTTTTTATAGTCTCGCCTTACATCTCAAACCATTACGTTTATAAAATGAAGGTGAGATAAACTTTCACGTTACCTATTATCCAGGTGCAATGAAAATTGATTACATTAATTTTAATATTTCGTGCTGTAAACGATATAACATAAAAGCTTTTTATTAAAAAGAACTTAAAAATGCATTTTCAACCCTTTTGAACTCATCTACAGTTTCAATAACATTTTGAGACCCCACACCAATTCAACTACTAAAAATGTGGGGATTGTTTATGACAGGGGAACGTTACAAACAACAGAGAAAAAAGAAAACTGATTCATTCATAAAAAAATGTTGAATGTCAGAACATTATGATTCATTCATTTTTATTATTACTTCCTTTTATTATTTGCCAACAAATAAAAAAAACTGTTCATCAGACTCATTTTAATGCAACCAAAGTAAGGAAAAGAAAATGTGAAATAAAATTGTTCAACTTAAAAAGGAAAATACAATTTGATATGCGATAAAAATACAGACATTTCGCAGAAGTTGTTTTCCATTGAACAGACAAAATACATTGTAAGGGTATTTGATTGAAAGAAAACTATTGGATTTTAATAATAATACTTTATAATGATGTACATGAATAATAGAAAATTGATGCTTTTTCTATTCTAAGTAATAACTTGTTTATGGTAAATCAAATGAAAAGTGAATAGTTTATTTAAACAAATAATTTCTTGTTAGAGTGAAGTTTCTATTTACAATTGATTGAGAATGTATCAAGTATAAGAAAGAAAAAGAATTTTCATGTTATCATAAATCTAAAAATTTTTCGTTTTGTCATATTCAGAGGAAATTTAATAATTTTGATATGATCATATTCATATTTTGCTGTCAATGATTTTCCTTTCACATTTATTGCATATTAAATCTGTTTGATTTATTATTATGAATTACATGGAATCCAGTGTTTGCATGAATATGAACAATGAATGGATCGAAGAAGGAAAATTCCCTGTAATGAATTCCCACATATACTGAAGTCATGTTACAAAGATAAAACATAATTTAATACAATTCCGTTTTGATGCATCGTTGAATGCTTTTAATCACAAAAAAGTAGAAAGAGCTTCCTTTTTTCATTCACTGTTTTTCTCCTATTGGAATGCATCTAGTTATCTCTGACAATTTAGTGGAATTTGTATTTTGAATGCTTTAAAAGAAACGGTAGTTCCATTGTCTGAATTCTTTTTTTCTGTGCTTTCCTGCATATCACAGTGAATGAGTTCAAATTAAAGAGTACTAAATTGACAAAATGAATTCAGTGTTCGTTTAGTCCTTGATTGGAGTGAAATTAGCTCAAGTAATTCATTATGCTGCGAATTGTAGAACAAAAAAAAAATGAACGATAAAAACAATGGCAATGAGAAAACGTTGGTTCAGGTGCTCCACACCAATTCAGTTTATCACGTTCAATTCTTTTAATTAACATAAAAATGATGTTTAAAATTCCAATAAATTACGATCTGTTTCTCATTAGGTGACCTGAATTCCACCATTAAATTTAACATATTCATATAGAAAAAAACAGAAAATGAGTTGTTTAACTATCACTACACCATTGCTAATAATATTGAATCCGATTATTTTTCATTTAAAATTTAATGGAAAATTATTGAAATACCTCGATATTCTTTCGGTTTTTTATCGTTAATATTCTTCACAATCACAATCACAATGACTAAATCGAATACTTGAATACCGTAACCAATAAAAATATTTTATTTAAATCCTTCACTGAATAGCACTCCCATTATTATAATGTGAATTAAAATGTTAATTTAAATAATTCTGTAGTTTTATTGCTTTTTTTGTAATAAAAATCTCTTTTCTTTGTCTCTTTTTATGGGTGTTACAACTGAATTGGCTGTTATATGGATATTGGAATGATGCAGATCTACAATACACCGATGAATATATTAATTAAAACGACATACAGATACTGAGTGCAATAAAAATTTATAATAAAAAAAAGGAGAGAATTATTAATACGTTGGAATTCATTTGTATCTGAATGTTATATTGTATGGCAGAAAAAGAGTGCATCTGTTTAATAAAAAGTGAAGTGAGTGTTTTACACCAAACAACGGATCAGTGTTGTGACATCAGTTAAAACATTAAATGGAACCAGCTGAAGAGAATTTAAACGGATACGGAATCCGTCCATTCCGTAGGAAAAATCATAAATTAACGCACATGATGAGAACATCGAATCGTTCTGTTGCTGCTGTACACACAATTTGGTTGCATTGTCATTTAATTATTTGGATAATCGTAATTATTAGCATCTGTTCACCATCAGTTCCTGTGATGGCTGAAGTTATATTTCGTATTGATCCTTTAGGTGAGTACATACTTTTATAATGTCATTCTTGGGCTATAGAGAGCATAATAGAGACCAAAAAAAAAAATTGAAACTACTACTGTTGATTTTAATCAATGCTAGTCGCATACTTCTTGTATTTTAAATTGAAAGTATTTTGATTTGACTTTTTTTTTGTTGTTTGCATAAAAATCAAATAAACGAAAGATGGTTGCGAAATGAATTGATCAACCATCTGTGATTCACAAATGAAAATCCATATCCGGAATATCTCTCTGGCACGTTTAACAAATTAGAAAATTTCGTATCAGTTTTTCTTATTTTTCTGTTAGTTAAAGTTCAGTGTGTCCTAAATGAATTGAAGATCCAAAAATCACGAAGAAAAGGAAAAAAAAAAATAGACGAAATCGGTTGCTGAGGTGGCGTAAATACTGCGAACCAATGAACATAATTTTGCAATCGTAACCAAGTAAGACAAATTTAGTATCCTCCAGAGGTACAGAGAAAGTTAGTAATGTTGAATTGAAAATGAACGAAACACACACCACAAAAATGGAACTTAATTTAGTAACTTGTGTACGCGATTGCTTATTCCTGATGATTTTCACTGAATCTGTTCTGCTGTTCTTCTGGTTCTGCATTTAAATTGAATCGGTTACTAGGGCGGCTAACCACGCCATCGTTGATGTAAAAGTGGTGAAAAATGAAAAAAAAAACAGAAAGTAAAATAGAAACGAAAACCAGATTGGAAAAGTGTCATAATCTAAGTGACGAGCCAATTGGGGATACCAATGTTATTGAACATATTCATACTGTATGGGAATGTGTTTTTTTTTCCACCAAGTTAGCCATTAAATGAATCAAAATGGGTCTCCTTTCGCTTACATGAAAGCCCAAATACGAATGAAAAAAAGGAAAACACATAAAAACTGAACCAAACCAAATTACCTTTATCGTTTCAATACGAATATAACCAAGAAAATGGAACAAAAATATAAGGAAAACAGAGTATGTATATTGAAAGATTAAAAATGAATGCGTAACTACTGAAAGGAAAACATAGAAAATACATTCGAATAAATAAAACATGAATTTAATATTTGTTCAACAAGAATATTTGAACTTACCAAATAACATACTTAAATTATTTTTTATTTATAAAATATGTAAAAAACATATTTTCGCAACACCAAATGGAAACAGCAGCAGCAAAAAAAGAAAAATAAAGTGCCGGCATACCAATTCAATAGATTCCATTTGACTGGATTTTCATTAAATTGCTTTCTTATTTTGCAACAAAAACACGAGAGAAAATGTATTCATTCTCTATTGGTTTTATTCGGTAGGACGTCAAGATCACCACCATACAAGGCCCTGATGAAAATTTTCTTTATTCAGATAGAAGCCAAACATAAAATAAAGGGAATGCCAGAATAAATGGAAAACAAAATACATAGAAAACATAAAAATTGAATAATATTCAGTTAGTCAGAGAGGCATGATGGCTAAAATTCGAATGGTAATTACTTTGTTTTTATCCCAAAAGCAAAAATTATTCCTTTTGGTATGGAATATTACATTATTCAATTCGCGAAACTCAAGAGATCTTTGTATGATGTACAGTTGATATGGATTTTCAGATCTCGTCCTCTTACAGATGATGGAATAAAGTGATGGTCGTCTTGGTGTTGTATACAGAATATCTTATCAGGTTTTTCCTTTCCTTTTATTTGCCATTTTATTCAAGACGTTCTAATTGATTCGTTCGGTAGACACGTTTTATTACAAATTCAGTTAGTCGTATAATTTTTCTATGCCGATTTCGAGCACATTTTATGAGTTATTTGAACAATTTTGTTATCTGGGTGTGTATATGTGTATGAGTTTTATGAGAACCACCCATACTAGGAGAGGTTAATCTTCGAGTACTTAAGGACCACGATGAGATTTAAGTATTTCCATCTTCTTTATTTTACAGTTTTATGGATTCAAATGATTTTGAGTCTTTTTGTGGCAAGTAAAATAACGCGCGTTTCATATTAAAATATGTATTGAACGGTTCATTATCATATTGAAAATTTCGGCCAAAATGTAGCATACAAGTGAGAAAAGAACATATTCTCTGTTGGTTATTTTATCACAATATGGTTCAATGTTTTGCATTTCATGGCATTGGTTTTGTCAGCCAGCCGTCTCTTTGCTTTTCATTTAAACACGATAGTAAAATGTGACCGAATGTACCAAACCCATTTTTCTTGTGTGTATAGAACAAATGAAAAAGACGAAGACGAATGAAAATTAAATTGGAATGAGAATTTGCATTTCTTGATTGAAAGAATATTGATTTGAGCTTAATGGTGTTGTAGTTGAGCATACACAGACACCCAATGTCTGTTAAATGGATGGGATGAGATTCAAATGTTTTATCTTTGTAAAAACCCACAAATAAAAATTGTTAATATTTAAAACATAAGAAAATGAAAAGGAAAAGCATAAGGAAAATTATTTATTCTGCTGGTGAACAGCATTTGAAATCAGGCTCATCATCATGCAACTCTCCTATTTTATTCTCATTTATTTATGCCACATCAATCTCGAGGTCCTGGTTTTCCATACAATTCTCTTGTGCCGTGCTTTTTAACAACTCAGTTAGATGGAATTTAAATTGTAACATAAAATATGCGCATTAGATGAAACGTAATCAATGGGCGAATATTTTAATGTATTCTTTCTTAGTTTTTTTTTTCTTTTTTTGCTGAATACATTTCCTTCAATTTGATATTTATCCAACGATTTTCCATTTTTATTATTACGAGTCACTGGCATAGTACAAACAAAAGATTCAAGATATATGAGGAAAAAATTAGAATATGCTTTCAAAAAACATCAAATTGATGTATGATAATTTACATAAACAGTTTACATGCATTCCACCTTTACGATTGATACCATTGAACCATGTTTATGGTGTAATGTACTGACAGTTTTCCAATCGAAATGAGTTTTCCTTATTTATTTATCTTTAATTTAACGATATTTTCGATATGATGAATGGTAAGGGAATGGAAAATTTCATTGAACTGCCACAACGTTACCGTATACCATTAAACTTATTCGATGTGATTTGACACATCCCTTCGGCTATATAACGTAAAACAATCCCATGTCTTGTGCACTGCTATTAAGAATAAATTACTCAAATTACTAAATCTGATGGTTAAGGAATTCAAGGGCGGTTAACAAGAATCTTTCATCAGTTCACCAAAAACAACAATCAGTTACCCATTACCTTCCAGTTACAAATTTTATTTTTTGCCAGTCCGACACGTCTGGCCACTGTTTTTTAGGGTTCGGTTTCTGTTGAATGAACTTTTGTGGGTGGCAGTTCTATTACTGTAACGAAAAAGAAAATAACAATAAGAAATTACTTCATCGTTTAGCGACCACTTAAAAATAACCGTCATCGTTCAATACCACAATGCAATGAAATCCATTTAAGGGAATAAAAAACCCGAAACAAAAACAGAAAATAAGAAAGGTAATACATTGAACATTTGTCTTACGTCTGATTTTCAGCACACCATCTTAAGGTGGATGCAAACTTAAAATGGGTATCAACATTTTCGTTTATACTTTTAAGAAGGGTGCGTTTTGCTTTTGCCATTAAACATTAACATACGTTTAATGCATACTGGTAGCATAGAAGAGTATACTGATAATATTACAAGGATTAGTTGGCATATTATTTAGGCGAATGTAACAAAAACAATGGGAGAAAACCATTGTAAACGTAACTCACCCATATATGTATGGTGTTAAAGTAAAATTAATGTGTTTAAGAAGCACAAACATAATGTCTATTGTGCATAAACACCCATCCCCGATTGAAATATAAAAAAAAAAACGAACTGAAAATAAACAACAAAAACCCAATGAGAAAATAAGTTAAAATTTTCACAGAAAATTACTCAATTACTTCCACCTAAATATTATTCACTTAAGTGTGTTTAAATGGAAAATTCTTTTACTTTATGTATTGCCTACCTATAGCAGTTGACTGTTTATAATGGGGTAGACAAATAAACCTGAAAATACCGTTTTTCTTAAAGATCAAGCCCATTTATTGAATGTGATGCCGTTAAACATTGTGTATGTTTCGAGGACTTTAAAAATTTGAATGAAAATTTTTAAAATGAACTTTTCTATGTGATGTAAGATGGATCAAAAGCTGTGGAAAATTTTGTAAGTGAGTGTTCATATGTGGGTGCCACATGTACATGTGTGTGTGTCTGTATTTAATGAAAACACTCACCAAATATTCACCTAAACGAAATAGGAGTGCCATCATCTTCACTACATATGGAAACGTGTTATTTACATATCCCATTATTATAATTTTCTTCTTTTCCCTTGGTTTTCATTAATGCTTTAATGCTATGGATAAGAATACATACTTTTATATGATTAGTCAAGTGAATATACATTACGCCTTACGCCTTTTATAATTCCAGTTTAACGATAATCAGTCCCCATTTATAGTTGAGGTTTGGGGGTAGGTAGTGAATGGTGTTGGTTGTTTAAATTAAGGATACCAAAGACGTCGTTAAAGCCGCTCCAAAAAATCTAAATTACCAATTGAACCGTTTGTTAAGGTGTGTGTATGTGTATTCATTGGTATATAGTTAGTAATTATTATTCATTGGTAAATTATTTCATAATCGATTATTGCTAATCGGTTCAACAAATAAACGTCAAATTATTCGGATGGTTTCAAACGGGTAGGGTGAATTAAGGTATTAATACAATTTTTTATTTTTATATATTCATTCAACGTCTTATAAGATCTTAGACGCCACACCGTTAAATTAATGTGGTTTCGATGGCATAAAATTCCATTGCAAATGACTGAACCGAATAAAAAAAAAAAAAAGAAGAAAATAATTCTTCCAGCCAGACTGTGAAACATTTCAAGTATTCGACGTTTCGCATATTTTAGTGGAACGATCTTTAGCTTTTGAGGGTGGCAAACATAATGCCCATTTGATTGGTGTCTGTTCACAGTAAGACTATCATATTGATTTATTGTTATCATTGTATCGGTTTTTTTGATTATTTTTCGTTTTCGTTAACTTCTGTCTATCTAATTTGATACAGCTTATTTGACCGTTTAAATTATTATCAATTTCTTTGGATCGTAAGTGTATTTAAGGAGGGTGACACAAATTATCTTCTGTCCCCACAAGACCACACCTAGAAGTGTCTTAAAAGGTTTCGTAATACATTGAATTGAGGGAAATATTTACTGTCAGTTACCAGACACTATTTTGCAGTTTTTTTTTTTTCCAAAAGGTGTGCACCTCATAATTTAACCAATTCAATTCACTTTATTTCTTTGTCAGAATGTAATTTATTTGATCTGTTAATGGCCAAGAATGAAGTGCACTAATTTATATGAACTTTTCCGAACAAACAATCAACAAAACTGAGTTAATGTTAAATAAAAACTTCAATTGCAAACAATAATGTAATTTTTTTATTGGTTCCATTGGAGCTCAATGGGGTTGCAACCACTTTGCTTACTTTTTTAAACAAATTCAGATGATATTGTTTGAAAATATTTACTCGAAATTTGTTGAGGATAATTTGGTAATTTGAAATCACTTCACATAAAAAACAACAAACGTATCAATAATATACTTCTTCTATATGACTGCGATTAACAGTTACATAATACTGCATTGAATTTTTTGAATTTTTATTTTACTGTTGAAAAATTTTTATATTTTCCATTCAAATATGAATATCACCTAAGGGTACTTTAGCATTAAAATTTATGATACAAAATTTTTATTTTAACGGTGTATTTGATAGAAACATTGTCAGTAGAGGTAGAGAAAGAGTGATATGAATATGATGGATTGTATGTAAATATGAGGGAATAAACCTTGTTATTTGTTCATGTAATGTTACATTTCATCATAACGATTTTTATATTTGGCATCAAGTGTTACGTTATGGTGATCAAAAGCGGCAATTGTGATGCGGAAAATCTCAATTTTATGTAAAGTGGATTTTATTTGGGAAACAATTCGAATTTTTTTTAGGCCAAAGTTATTCTTACCAATTAGCATGTAGTCAGTTCATTAATAGTTCGTTGTCTCATTGGTAACCTTAATGGTAAAATGCAAATTAATAAAACGAATTTTTTTCTTGTTTGGTTCTCTACAGAAAATAAATTACCATTCAGACAAACAAAATGAAACAATAATTAATTATTAATTAGTACAAATGGTTTATGTTATACATTTGTTATACGTTTAGTTGAGATATAAATTTTTTTTTGAATGTTATCGGTATTCACCATATTTGGTTCTCATTTAATTTAACGCTATCAAAATTATCGACATTTTGTGGTTTGGACGATAAAATCTGTTACAATTCATAAATGTTTGTTATGTAATGAAGCCTATTGAGTGTGAGTTCTAAAACGATTTACATTTACCAGTCGAATATGTTTTGGGACCAATTTCAGTGGTCGCATTGAATTTTCATTTGGAATATTCACCCACCCTCAAACACTAAAGGAAAAGTAACGGAAAAAAAAAATCTTTTTCTTGTAATTTAACTAAATGAAATATACGACTATGAACAATGGACCGAAAAAGGAAACATAAAACATGTAATTTTATTTGATATAGATTAATATGGTAAAACCCAAAATGTTGGTTTGAAAATTTTCTTCTATTGTTTTGTAAAAATTGTTTTCCTCGTACCATTTGTTAACAAAAAATAAATATTAAGACAACATTCTTACACTTAGAACCGCAATCAGTTACGAATAGCAATTTAGAGGAAGATAAAATGAAGAAAATAAGAAAATCTATAGAAAAGAATTACCACCCACATACACCTCATGGTTCGATAAGAAAAACGATTTTCTTTTTGGCTTCCAGCTAAATTCGCATGGCCTTTTTTGCGCCAACAATTCATTGTAGCTATTTTATGGTTTCGCACAGTTAACTGCCGGCATTTTTTTTTATTCATTCACTTGTTCAATGGATTTGATTCATTTGCTGTTTGTATTCCATACAAAAAAAAAGTAAAGCGTATATTTATTCATCAGCCTGTGAATTCGTTATGCAAAAGGAAAACAGAGATTCACAGTGTTTTTTTATTTAATTTTGTTATGATTCTTGGGCTTAATCAAAATCAATTACATTGAAATAAAGAAATTAGGAGTTTATTTGGTAAATGTGTTTTTGCTTTACTTGGTGAACCCTTAAATTGTTCTATTTACCATATCTCCTTGCGGACACAGATAAGCTGAATCCAATAAAACAATAAAAGAATTACAGAAAAAAAATGGTAGAAATGATAGAATTACTTAGAATATTAAAAATATAATCGAAGCGATTCCGTCTATGGATGAAAATGAGAATATTTTCCAAGGAAGGTATTAAAAAAGTTTAGTATCCCTTCGAAAACAAGGATATTCTGATTGTCAGTTTTCCGTTACATCCAAATCAATTGTGGTACGAAGGCGATATAAAGAATCGAGGGTATTCTGCTAATCAGTTTTAATGTGATCAAAATGATATTTGATCTGATTTTAATGACTGACAATACCAATAAGAATACGGAATTGTTTAACAAAAAAGGAAATGGGATAAAAACACAAAGGGATGAAAACTTTTTCAAAAGAAAACTTTAGGGATTTTCTATTGAAATTTGATTTTTAATCTTAAAGTGATATAGAATTAAAGTGATGTAGAATTAAAGTGATATCGTTATTAGCTGGCATAATAAGTTCCATTTTCTATGAAACAATAGACTTATCTGAGACTGAGACTGAGACACACAGTGAAATTGTTATGGTTTGGAGAGTGTCATAATGAATTTTCTCAATAATCTAATCAAGAATATCATTAAGTATACATAACATCAGTGGCGGTAAAAGATATTCGGATATGGTGGCATCTTCACTTATCAAACAAAGAGATAATAAGATATTCTTCTTGTCTACTGGTTGTTGGTTCCACTCTTTCTTATCACTTTTAGTTTGCATACAATAATTGAAGTGTGTTTTGACTGAAAAAGTAAAATTTATTAAATTTAAACGTTTACTGATTCTTATTCTGATCGGTTTTTAACAATTTTCTTTTCTCTATTTGTTTCATTTTCAGCACTGCTGTCTGGCACATTAAGGACTTACCAAAAGGCTGGTTGTGACACAGAAAATGTATCGCTTAGTTGCCCGCGAGGTACAAGCATATCAATTGAACTGGCTCAATACGGTAGCACAGATCGTGGTAAGATTAAATTTTATTATATTAAAACCTGTCACCTTTCATCTATAAATGTTGCTTCAATACTCTCGTATGTTTATCTTTCATACTGAGAAAAAGAATCTCATTTACGTCTCGGGTTCACATGATATCAGTTTAGATGTCTCTTTATGGTTTTATATTGAATTTTTTGTATGTGTGTAGATACCATTCTTGGTTTGGCGCCTGAACATAGTCAACTCCATCACTAATCGATGGGGGGGTTCAGATGCTAATGCCAACCGCATATGTGTACCAGTGAATGTTTTTCTTTGCTTTCTTCATTTGATACGACGGTATCATTTTAATATATTTTAGTGATGGTGAACCGTTGGAAACATTCCAGTCAAGCCTTTAGGCAAAAAAAGAAAACACAAAATTTGTTCCATTGATAAAGCATTCCAGAATGATTTGAATCTGAAGGTTTGATGGTATTTGATAAGAGTTCTGGTTTTATTGCTTTGTCGCATCCCGTCACAAAACACATTTCATTTTGACACTCTGGATGAATTTGATTACTTGCTACTTTCATCCTTTCATTGGCGCAATTTTTATAGAATTTTAAAATTGTCTGTTTGTTATTCAATGAGTACAGCGCTTTTTTTGAATTTATGCATTCGATTCTAATTCAGAATATTTTATTTTACAGAATCAAATACATGTCCCATCAATACAAGTGATACAATGATGATGGCATTACCAGCTGAACAAAATACAGCGACTACTGATTCAACCACTGAAATTGGTCAAAAACCACTAGAGAATTGTTTATGGCCGCATGCATTACAAGTAAGAATGAAAATTAGATTTGTTATCTCATATATTTCAAACTGACTAGTGATGGTGTATAATATCTTCTTAATCCAATGGAATTCGGTGGCTCAAGTGATGGATGATTGTATCAGTTACAATGACCTGAATAAGTTGAATTACCAGTTATTTATTTTTTATTCCCTTATTTCCTTCAATTGTAGCCACTGGGGTCCACTAACCTGTTCATCTTAAATAATTTAATTTTTTTCTCCATTCCTTCTACTGATATTTAATTTTTTTATTATTCTCAATTCTCAATGCCTCTGGAGAATAAACAAAACGAAAATGAGAGGATAATAATTTTTTTTTTGTTTAGTTGTTAAGGTGTGGTTTTTTAATGCCGCATTGTATGTCCTCATAATAGCATTAATATGTTGGGGGTAGGTGTCAGTGATATGGTTGAAGAATAATGATGTTGAACGTAAGCCTTGAAGGCGTACTAAAGAGTCTCATGATGTATGTTTGGGTGACTAAAGAAATATTAATAAATTGGTTTAAAAGTGGAATATTCATTTTGTGAGGCTCAAGCTAAGAGAGAGACAGAGGAAAGAAATGTAAACAAGATAATAAAAAGCTAATTTATGATAAGAGAAAGTCAAATAATTTTAGATTGAACGATATTGTGCGTTAATCTAATGATGGCAATGAAGAATAAAAAAAAAGTTTCGTTTTTGAACCAAGAAGCTTTTTTTTGCAAGTCTCCCAACTAAAGATTTGTTGCCAAGGGTGTGTACCAATTCATATTTCTCTTTTGCTTGTTCTCCACTGAATGTAATAGAGAAAAGTGATTCAAGTTCTTTCTTCTCTTGATTTTTACGTCTCCTCTACTTCCTTCATTTTATGGTTAATGCCTTAAAGACTTTTTTCTTCAATTTTTTTTTTTGTTTGAAAATATTTTATTTATAATCTTAATTTAAAATTATGATGAGAATATGGATTTTTGTTTAAACATGTAATGAGTGTTCAAGTACTCAACATGTTAGCAGAATTAACTGGGAAATACACACAAGGGATGCGTTCCGGATTTTGGCTTCTGTATGTGTTATAAACCAAGAAAAAAAGAAGATGTTAACGAATTTGATTTCTTAGAAATAGGAAAAGAAAAGAAATATGCTTGATGGGTGTCTTTGAGTGTAGGAGAATTTCATCGTATGGGGAACTGAAATAAATCTCTAGACGATACAGATGCAAGAAGATAGAATAAATAAGCTATAGACGTTGAGGAAAAAAATATTTTGTTTGGGAAATTAAAGAATTATCATAATTAAATTTACATAATTTCATAAAATCTCTAATATGCTTTTGGAATATTAACGAGGTTAAAATTTTATGTATCAGTAGATTAAATCGATACAATGTTATTGTCTTTAGTAAGAACGAAAGGTCACAGCAGCTATCATATAACGAGATTGAGAAGATAAGCTTACGTCTAACTTATTGTATGGTTCGGTGGGAGTGATGGATCAAAAAAAGAAAAATGATGAAGAAGATGAGGTGGCTGGCTGGAGACTCGTTAGCTATTTAACCATCGTAGATGTCTAAATATTCTGGCTAAGTGCTATGCTGTGGTTACCACCAAAATGTAACCACAATATAGTGACAATGGGGACACACAACAATTGTGTGGGGGGGATGATTCTTTTGTTGCAATTAAACGAATTACATCACTGTTTTTGTATTTAAGCGAACATGAAACAGAAAACAAAAATTCGTTGCTTTTGTTTCAAACCAGAGAGTTTTATCGTTTCGTTTTGGGGGGAACAAAACACAATACCATAATTCAATTGATATTGTTCATGCATTTAAATGATGGTCGTCTACCCACTATCATTGTTCATATGGAATATTATGCCATCTTTCTATCTTATTTTACATAACAGAGGATAACCAACTTAACTTTTCTTTAGTAATGTATTTTTTGTTCGTTTTCTCTTAATATTTTTAATGTAACTGTTTTCACTAATATGAAAAAAATGTTTTTCTTTTTTTTTTCCAAATTTTCTCTAGTATTCACTGCTGCAAATGGTCGTGGAAACATGTCAGAAAAAGCGTTTCTGTAAATTTCTTGCATCACCAAAAAGTTTTGGCGGTAATCCATGTCCTGGTAAAAAGAATTTTGTTGAAGTAGCATACAAATGTCGTCCGGGTAAGTTTCTTTCTTTTTTTTTTTTCATTTTTTAAATTCCAAACTATAGATCATATTTTTATTCTAAGTAATACCATTTTCTCTGTAACATGTAAGCATATGATATGTTCTCGTTGTGTATAACCAATTGCCATTTACATCATACGATGGGAATTGAAAAATTATAAGAGTGGTCACATAGATTTTATCGTGGTTGTTGAAACATGGTAAATGGTTACTGGATAACTGGTATATTGGGAGACATATTTTAGTACTTGAAAAGAATTTTCTGTGGCCCATTTCTATTACAACGGAGGGTAATGGGAATAATGGGTAATATCAAAGTTCGGTATTTTAAATATTCAGGACTCGATTAAAACGAAAACCACACTTTTTTGTTATTAATTTTATAAGGAATAGGCTAGTACTGATAGAAAAGTTGTTGGAATGCCTTAGGTCATGTAAGGGTTTCTATCGTATCTTCACCACATTTCATAACTTTGACCAATTGAAGTGAAGAGAATCTAAAAACGAAAATAAATTTAAAGATTTTATGTTAGAAATTCGATTCAGTTTTAGTTGAATCAAGTAAAAAGTTTCAACAATACATACACTTAAATTAAATGCCTAATATTAAATTGTTGTTTAAGTTTTATTCTTGAAAAAAGGAAATAAAATTTGAAGTGAATTCTTCTATATTTGAATGGATTTTTTCCAATAAAATCAAATGAATATAAAGCTACAAGAAACCTGGAAATTGATTGGGTATTCATCGAAAGTTACTTCGATTTCAACTAAAGTACAGGAAATATGTTTTATGCTGTATTTTATGACTGCATAACAATTGCAAAAAGAAACTAACAATCATTTTGATTATTCGGCATTAAATTCTTTCTTCTGAATGATTTGATATCATTTTGATGGTAGTTTTGTTACAGAATTTGTTTTTATTTAAATTGTGAATCAAATATTCATAACCAATTTCTATATGAAACAATGTCTTTATCAACAATAACAAATAAATTTTCCAGGTTAAAAAGTAAATAGAAATATTTCTGGTACTTTAAGATGATAATAACTAATAACTGAATAAGCTGAGTGGCAATAAACAACTCCTTATTACATATTCAACTATTCGTACACTTTTATATGAAACATCAACCCCATTACCATACACTCAATTTATGTGGATAATATTTATGTATGTTTTCAATTTATTAGGATAAACCACAATATGTGGTCGTTAAACTATATGAACAACATAATTTTTTCTAGTTTATTAAGGAACTTAAAACATTATAAATATTGTTTGTGTCTCAACTGTATCATTATAATCTGTATGAGAATAGATACGTAACTCATAATAATTTGGACAGATTTTCCTACCTTCTGGTGAATTAAAATTCAATCCTTTTAATACTCGACTGTATTCAGTTAGTTTTTAGGTGGTTGAATTTTAAATATTTTATTTGTTATTTGGTTACACATTCTAATAGATTTGTTTACTTAGTTTAGTATTAATAAACATATTCGGGTTAAATAGTGATATAATTTTTCATGTGAATGTAACAATGTTGATCAACTTGCTGTAATACGAATATATCATATTACTAATGGTTCCTGTAATGACAAGCTCATTATCCATGAATATGATCACGTTTACATTGATCCAGTCGACAGTACAATGCAACAAGTGTCTAATAGGGATTCTGGGACAAGCAAAATCACGAAATCAAAGTGAATGAAAGAACAATAAGAATATCAGATTTCATCTCAAATTGAATAAAACGAAGATTCAATTAGCCGCCGGTTACATGGTTCACCACAATAAACAAAATATATCACTGCGAATTCTTAAATCAATGACATAAACGTCTAATACCAGCTAATTGGTATTAATCAATAACAGATAATTTTTCATTATCACTTCACTTACCAATTAGTTAATTAAATTCCATTGACCAGTGAAGCATTGATCAATTATTTATTGATCACTTTTTAATTGAATATTACCAACCAATCTATTAGAAAGAAACCAGCGTCAATGTAATAAAGTACTTAATGGTCGACTCATATTTCCTGAGCTCTTATCGGTCACAACATCATAAATAAATTTTCCCATCAAAATGATTCGTTCAATTTTCCAATGAAAATCAATTTTCAGTCGAAAAAAAAAATGGAAACAAAAAGGAACTTGAGAACAGAACTTTTTTTCCATCGCCTAATCCCATCAATTAATGTCATCAATGTTTTGATGTTTTCTTATTCATTTTTATTTCGTCGCTTCCATACTCAATGGTTGATTTCAAATTCTCACTCGAGCCGGAACAATCTAATAAAAAAGTGAGTTAAATAATCACAGAAAAGCCTGATATCGATCAGTAAATGAGCGCAATATTATCACTTCTATTAAGATGCATTGAGAAACATTTATTCTCTTCTATCTACTTCTTTTGTGTCTCATATATTTTTAATTTAATTCATGAGCAATATTTATTGAAAAGCACACGAAAAAATACATTCAATGAGAGGGGATGATGATGAGTGGAAAAATACTCCATTCTTTTTTATCGTCAGGGTTGTAATAATGATAATGATGATGCTTCTTTGACTACATAATATCATTAAACGGCACCGTATCATTTTATCGATGTGTCTACCATTTAAACCATAGGACGGTTAATAGCAGGTGAATATTATGAAGTGATGATGATAATCTATCGTTATATCAAGTGAGTTAAAAAAAAATATTTCCTGTTGCCTCGCTCGTTTGAATTTTGTTTTTTCTATACCACCCAATTGATGAAGAGATAGAAAAGTAAGCAATAGAGGATAAAAGCACACATATCACTCTAAGCATTATCCTTCAATTCAGTCATCAATGGATTGTTGATGAGAGTTAGAATACATGATGATGATGATGATGTGTGTGTGTGTGTGTGTGTATGTGATAGGAAATAGAACCAGAAAAATGTAACAAATCAGAGTGTTAGGATGAAATAGAATATTTAGAGTCATCTCATCTTTTCATCTTTATTCGATGGATAAAAGTCCTATTTCCCAATATAATGTTACAATCATATTTTCCTGTTCATTGAATATCATCAAATTCAGTGAAACTGGTCTCCTGAAGGAATCTGTCGTGTGTGTCAATCGAATTGATCGTTAAAATCATTAGATTCTCTATAGAATATTGTTAAAGTATTCATTCGTTTATTGATGTATATGGTCAATGGATAGCCAGACACTCTCGATAATGTTTGTTGTCTACTACATGTTACTCTCGTTTTATTTATGCAACACAATAATAACATATTGGGTTACACACGTGATATATCGATGATACGATGACCATCTAAACATATAGGATACACCTGAATTTCTATTGATTAAATTTGAAATGGTCTTAAATGAGATTGTTCTCTATTACAATATGAATAAATTTTATATGTGGTATTAGTTATTTGTATGGTTAAATATATGAATATAGAATTTGTGTTGAATTGGTTTATATAAAATACATAAATTTCATTTATGTGGCTACAATATCCGCACAGATTCAGGTGATAAATAACATATTTTACCTCAAATAACAAATAAAAAAAAAAAGAAGAAAAATTCGAAATATTTTTATGGCTATTTTGTTCTGCATAGAATGTTAAAATTATGTTTCATTGAATAGATGAATTTTGTGCCTTAAATTTTCTATGGTCATTTGCATGGAAAACATTTTTTATCAGAAAGTTAAACAAAGCAGGAAATCTAAGTATTTGATGAATAAGCTTTTACTATGTTGAATCAGTTGGTATGGATGGGATCGTTTCAATACAGTTATGTGTACGGTGGAGCATATTAATTGGTATGCAGTAGTCTGGGAATAGGTGAATGGTCAATAAGATCTGTATGAATCTCGTATGATTATAATATTCTTCTTTTTATGTATTCACTTTGTCTTGTTTTTTTTTTTTTTCATTTCACCCTCGCCACCTTCATCAACTTCTTCTATATTCTTTGTTAAATGGCATTGTGTTAGAGTGTGTACATGTTGGTTACGTTGGTATAACCACTTTAGTTTGAATCCTCTTATGTGCAATTCATTAGAAGATACGGAAAAAAAGTCTAATTTATGTGAATTTCACCTGTCCATGGCTCAATTCACTGTCGAAAGTGAATACTTAACTTGGGGCTGCTTTTATATTCGTTCATTTTATTTAGTTTCATTTTTATTTTTCATATTTAATCTGGTCAGAGATTCGGTTGGTGGTATCTCATTCTTCTCTGTCTTTGACTGTGTGAGGTTCCTCTTAGCGCAAAATTCACGTATTGTTTAAGTACATAATTCAGTATAGGAAGTTAAGGATTAGCACGCTATTTATGTATTTACATTTTGGACGTTGTTATTTTAGCAATAATTTTCAATGGAATTTTTTGTTGTTCTCTGTTAACGTACACGTGAATGATAATGCACAGGTGAATGGTTTTTATGGTTTACATAAATTTATATATTGCCCAGCCACACCATTTAAATGTTATATTGAGGTTGAATCTATATGATCAAAAAAAAAAAGAGATCTAGTTTTTCTCTCAGTTTTTGCCAAGTTTAATGAATGTAACCTATGAGTGTGTGAGTATGCGGTGAAGTTAACGTTCACCAAAATGAATTACCAAAAGAATGAATGGTTTTTGCGGTAATAAATTATCGAGGTTTTCTGCCATTAAACCATCATTTTACAATCGATGCGGTGAAGACAAACGGGTTATGTTATTCAATGTGGACACATCACTCTTGTTTGGCTGCCATCCTTCCTAATACAAATAGAAGAAATAGAAACATTGGAATAAAATAAAAATTGACTAACCAAAATACATCTTTCACTCACATTCAATGTACATCAAATGAACAGAAAACAATAAATGTAAATAAAATTTTTCGGTTTTAAAATTTAACACGCAGCATCCCCAATTGGATAGTAGTGTAAAGGTAAAACACGCGCCACAATGATGGACGTTCTAACAAACCGTTTCCTCTATGGTTTCCATCGTATGAACGCAAGCAGTAAATATAAAAAATTAGACTGATGTTTTTCCTTGGGAAAACCACACGCTGAACCAATTGTTGGTAATAGAGGCCATTAAAGGGGCGGTTTAGCCACTCTAATTCAATGGAAATTGGCCAGAATAACATTGGGGATGTTTGGTTCTAACTAGACCCTTTTCTCTCTCCCCTTGAATGTAAACGATTCGAATGAAAAAAAAGAACTTTCCCTGTCGACACAAGTCTCATGAGTTAACGATAGATTTATCCCTTTAATATTATTGACCTAAATATTTGTATTGATTCTTTCACGTTCAATAAAATAAAATTATTATTATAACAATTTTATTTATCAATAATTTTTGATTGAAAGGCATAAACAATGTCTGCATATAAATGGTAAATATAAGAAATTCTAATTACATCTTCATGTGTTGAATTATAGGATAAATACTCATAATGGTGAAAATAATTCTTGAATAACAACGCCCTTGAAAAGAATTTAATTCAAATGGGTGACAGAGAAGGGTGAATTATTTCTATATTGATGTTATTAAAAAAAGTCAAGCGATTGAAACGGGTATAAGTGATGCTCCATTGAACGATGTAATGAAGGTGGTGTTCAATCGAATCAGTTGCTATCATAAACGCTGTTATAAAACACAGGGAAATAGCGAAAGAAATATACAATTCGTTTATTGGAATTCCATTAAAATGATGATTTTTTTTGTAACGAAATTTTGATTTCTTGCGAATCATAAAATATTGTTCTGCCATGAAATTGTATCAAATTTGGTTTCCTTAATTTTTAAGTGCACCTCTAGCCGATATTTGGATTTACAACCAGAACGACAGATTACTCTAGTAGAACGAAAAAAGAATAATGTAGATAAAGAAAATACCCCCCAAGAAACGAGGAAAAAAGAAATGAGGAAGATGTAGTACTGGCAGTGGCAGCAGCCCCATAAAATATGGATTTAGCCAGAAAACGATGTTTACCTGTCCAATAAGAAATGAAATAGCAGTCAGTTTTGTTCAACTGTAAGACACACAAAATGGTATTGGGATTATCAGGTATCATTTTGATTCAGTACGCTGATTGTGGTAAACACCATTACTCTCAGCCTTTAATGGAATAATGTTGTTGATCCGATCGTTCACGTGTACTATGTTCAACAATAAACTGAATTCTTGCTATAAAAGGAAAATATAAAATTACGTTAAGAATTTCTAATGACGACATTTAACAACAATAAAGAAAAAACACCTTACGGCTTTTGAATCGAGTAGAACGTGAAAATAGAACATTCAATGTACCAGAATATTGGACACATTTGTGGCATATTGTTATCAGTAAAGAGCAAATTGAACTGTAAAATGGATGACACAATGAACATATTGGTGGAATCTTCAATCTATGAGTATTGCAAGTGCCAAGAGTGTTTTTTGAAGTGAAAGTCATTATAATTTTCGCCGTTGATAAAGATAAAACATTTTAATGTTTTTCTTTTTAGCGAACCAGAAAACCAAGCAAATTTTATTTGAAAACGCAACTTCTTGGTTGCGTATCATTACTGTGATTCTACAAATTGGTTGCCACCAAAATAAAATTCATTGCAAATTGTATGTGTTCCTTTGTTCATCACGAATGGTTTTTTTATGGTGGTTTTCAACCAAGTTGATAGGAAATGTGGTGAGAGTGTCGTATCATTGGGAAACGGTTTTGGTTAACTTGAAAATGATAATGGACCATCAACGGAAAATTCAGATGAATTACCATTACAATGTTGAGAGTTTCATGAATTTCTTTTTGTTTGATTCCTGGAAAAAAAAGGATGTGCCAATCACTGTAACACTGATATTTCTGGTGTAACAAATTTTCACATCCGTTTATGTTCCGGTGAATAATTTCATCATTAGTTATGCGCAAAAAAAATTGTTTGTGTCCCATTTTGGTTTTGGTACAGAATTGTATTCAGAAATTGATGTATTTTCACTTGTGTGGTAAATTTTATGATGCAAAGACATATAAAATTAGATCGTTTAATAGTCATTTTTATATGAATTTCATCATACAGTTGTTTGATGTGTGTTGAGCCAAGAAGACGTTGTGGAATAATCATAATATCTTCCATAATATAAAGAGATGGTTCCCGTTTTTACCGAGCGGAAAATGAGAAAACCATTATTCTTGATCGTCCGTATGCATCATATGGAAATTATAAATTACAGTCCTTTAACCGATTCGCCGGTATTGATTCAAATGAATATCATCCACTTTAAGGCAACTTTATAAATCAGCTTTTGATGTGAGTTATTAAAGAAGCTTCAGAGAACTACATTGTACATTGAATGACATTGGTGCGTTTATGATAGCAATATATTGTATGTAAATATATTGCAATCAATTTGATATTAAATTTTACATAAATGTGTGTATAACGAGAATTATTAATCCGTACTAAGAGAGACGATTTGCTGTGGGATGAAAAAAGCATTAAAAGCAGAGCTAAATTGGAACTCCCAGTAGGGAATTACGGAAAATCTCCCCTAGTCTCAGGATTTTATGCAATTTCAGTTCAAAGGAGCGAATAATTTTACAACGACAGTAAATTGCATAAAATTATTCTGTTTCATATTGACAATTTTTCTTTACATTTTGTTGAGTATCTAAATGTTAGTTATCATTAATGGCATAGTAATCTCTGGTTGTTGGTTTGAGAGAAAACCATAGTCTCTAGTTTCTATTTTGTAAACATTTGAAGGATTTGAAACGAAGTGATTTGATGAGAAGGTCAACAGCCATTAGAAAAGTGACTGGTTAAATAAGAATTTTTTTATTGTAAGCATTCTTCCTTTATCTTGTGGTTATACATAAATATGTAACTTTCAATTCAATAGTTGAAGAAAACTTTTAGACTTTGCATACACATGAGCTCCATTACTCATTTTAACAATACCCCAACTACATGTAATGAAACTATCAAGTTATACCAATCATCAAGACAAAGGAATAACGAACCATTTATACTTTAGTTGGTTAACATTTTACCACACTACTGGTGGAAGACATGCTTTGGTTATTATATTCTAAAATGCTCAGAGTATCCTTCCTTAAACGCATATGGAATAAAGTAAACACTTAATAACTCTTTTCCATATTAAATTCATAAAATGTAATCGGCCGTAGTGTATTTTACAGAAAAATAAAAGAATAAAAAGGAACTGAATGTGAACGTCCTACAACCACAAGGCTCCACCATCTTACAAATACTGATGAGAGAAGAAAACTATGTTGATGAACAATTGCATATAAGTTCTTGTAATAAGAGACACGTTTTGTTGAAGATGATAAAGGTGTAATTCAGTGTGATGATGTGGATGGTTTTCATCACAAAAATTATTATCTATCGTCTTTGTATTTAACTAGAATTTGTAACGGAAGCTCAGTTGGTCTTATTCCGACTAGTGGATGGTTGTATACTAAACCCAAACCATAAATATGAAGTTGATGATGTTCATATTATCAAGATGTATGAAGCCAACATTTATATTTTACTATGGTACTAACATCCTATACGTTTAGCATAAATACGCGAATTGATGTACAATCAAATAATATTAAAGAATGTTAAATTTCCCATTTTTGCGTATGTTGAATTCCATGCGCATAGAAATTTCTAAATGAAATGTAAACGGTTCTCATATGATTTTCTCATTTTGTTCAGAAGATTGGAATTTAGTGAATAAATTCCAATGAAAACAAAAAGAAAAGAACAGAAAAGCAATGCATTGCCAAAGGTTCTTGTTCTCCTAATATGTTTGTAAAAATAATATTCGATGAAGAAAGTCGAATATTAAAGCGTATGATGGCCACATATAGATATGATGAAAGTTCATGTAATTTAGGACAGCAAGTGTGTAGGTGGACTAGGTCAAAACGATAGTGTTTTACCTAACCATAATTCATATAGAATCGAAATGGCCAAAATCCTAACCAATCGCCCATCCACAATAAAATTCATGGGTTTTTGTCTATTCGGTTAAACTAAAGAATACTAAAAACAGACAGAGATGATGGTATTATTTTATATATTTTAATATCCAATTTCATAATAATAATTTATTATCGGTTTCATTGGTAACCACACTTCTATGTAACCACTCTTGGGTTGTGTGTAAGGTACTCCTCTAGACTCCAACATCTATATAGGATCCAGCCGCCAGTTAAGAGGATATACTTTAACTTATGAGTGAGATGGGGTGGCTGGTTGTGTGGAATTATTATGTTTCTTTATTTAACCCACTTTGCTTTTAATAATTCTTCCAACTATAACGTCAGGATATTTAATGAAAAAGA
>JXOR01000005.1:0-17342 GCA_001014335.1 Coboldia fuscipes | reverse complement strand
AGCAATCGTGGATTGAGGGTGCTTGGTGTGCTCTACCGTAGCTGTAGGGACATACGCTGCCCATTCATTTTGAAATCGCTGTACTGTGCCTTAATACGTCCTCTGCTGGAATATGCGAGCGTTGTTTGGTCACCTGGTACTGTTGGTGGCAGCCTACAAGTTGAACACGTTCAACGTAGGTTTATCAGATACTGCTTTCGCCACTTCAATTGGCGCGATAGTCGCGTCTTGCCACCATAGTCGAGTCGATGCCTCTTTATTAATCTGCAGACACTACACGTAAGGAGAGGGATCGCGAATGTTCTATTTTTTAAAGATCTCATCACCTCCCGAATCAACTCATCAACACTGCGACAACACGTAAACTTAAAAGCTCCCTCCTCAGAAAGGAACTTCACACCTTTCGACACCCCATTCCATCGTACACTCCATATCTGTAATGAGCCTTTGACTAGATGCTCTCGGGCGTTTAATATAGGATATTAGGCTTTTGACTTTAACCAGTCAAGAGAGGTGAACATATCAAGTTTAATACTTGTCGGTAATACCCATTTTTGCTAATTTGAATAATCTGGACAGTCCTATTTTTTGTAGTGTATTGTCGGATACTTAATTAAAATGAATACTTAATTAAATAAATAAATTGCAGCTCACTTGAATTTATTGATTCGGTTTCACATGTTTCTGTGAAAAACTCACTTAGTGTTAGCTCTGTTGTTGGGCCTCGTGGTCCATTTGAGGATCGTTCTGATGATGACGTGGATTCTGATGTGCGATTTCCTGAAGGTGATCCCTGTGAGAGTAATGGCTGTTTACTTGCTACTGCGGCTCATGCTATTTCTACTGTCACTGCTGCTGGCGCTGTTCCTGTTGTTGCTGCCAACAACTATTACTGATACTGCGACTCCTGCTGCTCTTACGGTGACTACTACTGCTGTTGCGACTCTCGTTATTCCTGTTGTTCTTGCTGCTGATTCTGCTCTCACCACTTTTGCTGCTGCTGCTGACACTGCTACTTCTGCAGCTTCTGTCACCGTTGTTGCTACTACTGTTCCTGTTACAGCTGTTGCTCCTGCTACCGTCACTAGTATTCCTGCTGCCACATGGTGCTGCTCATGCTTTGGATGTTATTCTCGCTGTTGCTTCTGCCTGTGTTTGTGGCTTTAAAGAAGCCTCTAGCAAGCGACGGAGAGTTGATAGGGCATATCACTTAGTAGTTTTGGTGTTATTTCTTTAGTAGGTTAAGTTTGGTTTGAGTTTTTTATTATTTTTTTTCTTTTTCGGGCTGTGGGGTTTTTTTCATGTTATTATTAGTAGTTAACCGGGTCGTTTAACCTTTGCTGTAGTGTTTTTTTTATTTAATGTATAAGTTTGATTTTAGTACTGTTCGTCGGCTGACGGCGGTGCTTGTATTGGTGTGTGTGAGTTACTGTTTGGATTGTCCGATTCTCACTTTGGTTTTCAATCTGAAATACCGCGTGGACATGTAATGATCTAAGCCGTGCGACTGGTCGATTCTTTTGATAATTTAGATATTGTTCCACAACTAGACATTACTTTCTTTATAAATTGGTTTCTTTAATTTGTTAACAAATACCTGAAATAAATAAAGTCCAAATGACTATTCGTTTTTCTAAAATCTAACCTTAAAATTTGTGTTTTATTAATAAATTTAAATCAACTTTACAAAAGACAATATTTTATTTTTGATATTCTTTTATTATACAAAGACAGTACTTTCCACTTATATTTTTATTTTTTATTAATTTTCGCTCAAAATATAATAATAAGAAGATATTATATCGAATAGTTAATTGATATTTTCTATTAAACTCAATAAATAGAACCTGAAACCATTTAAAACATAAAACAAATAAATTTTAGTTGGAAATTCAATTATTTATTTTGATAAATTGAAAATTTATATTAAAGATTAAATATTATCTGAAATGAATATTGAAAAACCCAATTTAATAAAAGACAATACGAAGCATTATGTGTGTTGTTTTATGCCTATAATTGTCTGTACTGGCACACAGTATTCACACCATGTTAAAACGAAAAATTAATTGAATTTTGAAAAAAAATTTCCAATAAATTATCTCAATAAAATAACCGCGAATAACATAAAACAAAAAACCGCGAAAACGATAGTTAATGTCAAGTGCACGAGTCGAAATATGTCAAGCTAATATTTCGCTCAGTTGATTTAAATTTTTCGAGTCGAGCATACCTTAAATTCTTACATCCTATGGTAGAAGGAAAATCAGCTGTTTTCATCAAAGTGGACATACCTTGTATAATTGCATCATACCTTGTATATTTGTATCATAGATAGGTAAAAACGCAATATTATGCCACAAGTTGTAGGCGAATGAATTAAATGTTTCTTGCGGAATGAGCCCGAATTACTGCAATGGTCAGTTGTTCTTATTATTATGGCAAAATTTAACGAATATGTACATATGTTTACATCGCCGGGTATTGAATAATTAATACTGAGTCATTTTCAGAGCAACACCATGGAATTTAGTGGCACCAGAAAACACCCGTTAGCGTACACCATCTTGGTGTATTCTGGTTATAATTATGAAAGACGATACGAACCAGTATTGCCAAAGTGATATTTTGCATCGTACATCCGACTTCTCAATGATTTGCATGTTTGACACTGAGCCCTAATCAAATCGGATTAATGTGTGACGTTAAAAAAAACAACCATATGGATCAAATCTATATTAACACATTGGTGGCAGGCAGTTTTACGCAGAAATTATGTCGTGCCACCGGCTAATGTTTTGAGATTTATTAGAAAAAAAAACACTCTAAATAAGAATAAGAGGACCCTGTCAATTGTGTGTGCATGGTTAACCCAAAAGAAGAAGATAAAATAATAGCCACCGATGTGCGATACTCACGGCCACACAGTAAACACACTGTTTTCTTGTTCTTATTTTATTCAATATCAACGCACTAAATAAACAAAAATTCACACAATGAACAATGCCAGCAAATCTTGTGAAAAACCACGTCTGCCTGTCAAACATATTTTGCCAAATATTGTGGAAAACCACGTCTGCCGGTCACCAATGTATTAAGGTATAAGAATCTATATAAAATCGAGGACGTTAAACGCCCGACGCCTATCGCAATTTCTCATTTGTATGAAAGTTTTTTTACACTGTTTAGATGAAAACGTCATGAAGCCAACTGCATTCTAAATTATAAATTAGTACGACGTTGTGAGGTTATCTCAACTTTTAATATGAATCCTAAATCAAGACAAAAACAAATTATTTGGAATAACGTCAATTTTTGGTGGTACTAATTAAATTCTACAATTCGACGTCAACGCCAAGACTCTAAAATATGATAGACGCCAAGCGTTAGCTTTCTCAATTTAATTTTACAGTAATGGTATAAGCATTTAAAGTATGCTCGACTTGAAATGTGTAAATCAGCTTATCGAAATATTCGGTTAGTTCATTGTGATTATTTATAAAGTAACTGCCGATCCTAAATGAAAGAGTCAAGAGTTGAGCTTTTCACGCTTTTCAAAATAAACGCCAAGGTGACTGAAATGAAGCTCAGCGTCAATAAATCAATGTGTATTTTGTTTACAATTTGTTATGTAATCACGTATCTGCCAAATCGGATATATTATCAGATACGTGACTATTCCATTTAGTTGACGAATATTGGATCTGAAATATGTAAACAACCAAACAAAAAGATGGCGCCACCATCGAAAACGCTTGTCAAAAATGGAAATTGTGTGGAGTGAGCTTCACGCTAGCGTCGTTTTAGCCAACACCGTGTAAAACCCATTGCCCAATTTCATTTTGACAGCAAAGCCATAAGGGTGTAAGTGCGCGATTTTAACTAAAATCCTCGACAATAAGAATGTAACTGTTGTTGTTTGTTGCCACGTCATTTATTGTAGAGTAAACAAACAAACACAAATCAAAAAATACTCCGACAAAAAGATGTACTATTCGGTTTTTACATGTATTTTGTTGATGTTATTTTATTTTTTTTAGTTGACTCGGATGTTATTTATTTTTTTTTTCCACAGTTAGGTAGTTCTTTTAACTTCGAACATTTTCATTGTTTACTATGTGGGTCTAACTCTAAATACTAAAATGATATAGGTAAAAACACTAATATGCGAATATCTCCAAACACGGATTTTACACTTACACACTTTTGGATTAGGACTGTAGAATTAACTAAGACGTAAACTAGAAATTTGGAGGCCGATAAGCAATTATTACGATCTGCAATTTTGTAGAAGATGTCTATGAATTATGTTAATTAAAAACAACCCAACTGTAAAACGAATACAAGTGTTTTTCTCTATGGACGAATTAAAAGTTTACAATTTTTTGAACTTAGTCATTTTTCAAACATTTTTTAGGTAATTCATTTCTGAGCGATCATCCAAAATAATAATATGTACAGTGGAGTACATATATGCCTTGGGCCCAACCCGTTTTGTCCCGTTATACGGATATCCGCTTAAAGCGTGCATTGCAATTCTTCATTTCACAATAACAAACAAAAAAGCAGCAGCAACAACAACATAACACATAAATAGGGTGACAGAGAGAAACGTAAAAATTGAAAGAGTTTTAAGTCAATTTTTCGTGTATTAACGAATAACATCCTCTTAGTTTATGTTCATCTATAATCAAGTGATTTGTTGTACAAATTGTCAAATTTAACCTCACAAAATTATCAGTGTCTCGAATATCCTGAAAAAAATGCCAAAGAAAGTGGCCATTGATATTGGGAATTCGCATATTGTCTAGTTTAGACGGACGTCCGCCTTAAGCGGTGCCTGGTTTAAGTGAACTCCATGTATAACGAAATCTGTCTCGAGATTACTAATCTCATTGCTAAATTGCATACATTAACTTGTTTAAACTGTCTACTAAGAATTTCCGCTAATTTTGAAGTAAATTCTTGGAATATGGAAATCATTTTAGCTATTAATTTTTAACGGTTTTTGGAAAATACGTAAAACTCTTTACAAATTCATTTAGTCCAGATGTAAAAAAATATTAACAACGTAGATTTGTGAGATTTAAATTAGAAAAGGTATGGATAACCAATGTAAATCGTAAAAAAATGAGGCAAATTTATTGGTTTTCGATTTCATTTAATATTTTAAATTATCATTCGATATGGAGAATATACATTGGATTACGCATTACTCGAAGAATCATTATTGTGAAGAGATATATTTATGCAATTTGATGTTTTGGTTTATATGAAAAAATTAAAATTGTTAATGATAACATACAGTAAATAGCAGTATGAATAAAATCATCTCATAATAACGTTCTACAAATAATTGATTGAATCAGAATTGTTCATAATTGTGTAACAACCATAAGACATTCAAATGACTAGAAATAAAATTGATACGTCCTCTAACACCATATTATTATATATATTAATCAATTATTAATAATTTTAACCATAGAATTTTAATTTAATTCCACAATTTTCTAATTTACTTCCATCAGCAATCATTTCTATTAGCAATTGTTAATTTATTTTCAAATGCCACATTTCTTACTATTAAAAGCCATCTAATAATTTGAATTTTTTTTTCTTAAATAGTACTTTAATAATCATTTATTTTTTGTTAACAATCATAAAATTCCTATTTGTATCTCATTAAAGAATTATATCAAGTATTATGATCTTGTTTCTAACACATTTTAACATCAATTTGTGATGCATTATATATTATTTTCAGCTTAAATAATATTTTGAAATGAACCATATCTTACCCTTTCTACTTATATGGTATTTAATGGTTATGATTTTTCGTTTTGCCTACACTTTAAAAGGATATAACATGATCATTTTAAGGACCTTTATTAAATAACAGAATTAACTTGTATCAAGTAGATAATACCTAAACTTAGTAGATATTTTAAATATAATTTCTCCAGCAAATTGTCACAGAAAATAAAAATAATCAGATAATTAAAAAAACTTATTTCAAACTATTTCCGGTAATTATATCTTGTCCGCCAATGTGTCCAGAGTTTCCTCCACTGTTTGATGATTGTTGATCAGTAACTGAGCCTGCAGATTCATTTTGCTGTTTGCGCATTTTGTCACAATATTCACCTAATATATCACGGAAACGATTCCAACATTTTTCGGGAATTGTTACGGCAGTACGAAAGTTTCCTTTTACCTAATAATAAAAATAATTCTACAGAAACGAAATTATATTAACTAAAGGACATATTTATTAACCTCACTGATTCTCATATATATGCCACGGTTATTTTGTCCAATATCAAAATAAAAATTTTTATTATCAACTTTCATATGTCGACCCTCTGGTAGTTCACCTTTATATCCTCCGTCGTTTGTACCAAATTCTTCTAGTAAATCAGTTAGTGCATGCCGAAATTCAATCATTCCCTGTGCAGGTATTGCGATTTGAGACCGTGGCCCGCCTCTTGTAATGGTTTGTGATACCTTGCAAAATAATAATCTTTTGTATTTATCCTATTTAATTATATCAGAGAATAACTATATTACTCTCAAAAACCTTCCACGTGTGTTTTCTTTAAGATCCAAATAATACCGACGGTTATCTTTAATCATCATTTCAGATTTCAATTTACCATCGTCTGGTACATTTTCAGGATTTGGTGGTCCTAGGCTTGCATAAAAATCACTAAACGTTATTAGATGATCACGAAATTCAGCAGCTGTTGAAAGTGCCAGAAATATTTGACTTCTACGTCCATCAGCTCCAATCTGCAATACAATATATGAAAGGATGAACATACAATACGAATGAGTGGATATCAGAATAAATTACAAACCTCTGCTACTTTAATAAAACGACCACGTCGATTTTGTTTAACATCCAAATAAAATCTTTTTGATTGAATTTGTAACATTTTTGTTGCCAATTCTTGTTCATTTTGTCCACTTGAAATACCTGTAAATAAAAGTGATATTTCATATTTTATAACACAAATAAAATTACAATTTCTTAACATAATAATTAAAAATTTAGCATTTTCACCTTTCGCTATCTCAAAATCACCACCGCCACCGCCGTCCATGCCTTTGGAAGATTACAAGACAGAAAAATTCTAATTTAAAGTATGCATGAATTCAACCTTTCCAATTAATTTTAACAAGATTCAAAGAGAAATGGAAATATATATTTTACTTTCTACTCCGTTCCAATTAAATTGAAATTCGATTTTATACTATCAACTTCTTTATATCCCGCACGTTTATTCGTGACTTCCTTGACTCACAATTTTCGTTTTTTGTTTGCTTGTGACCAGCTGTGGGGAAAAACCGATAAAGAGGTCGAACAAACGGCGCAAACGCTTTGTTTTAACTTGCGCTACCTCACTATTTTACCATTTAGGAAATAACGACAGCTGATTACTTCTTTGTTTTTTTTTTGTAATTTTCATTTATACTTATTATATACATCCCCTTCCAACACCCAATATTTTACAAAGTACTAAATAAGAAAAGAAATCAGATACTCAATGGAAAAGGAAAAATGGTGGTCAGTAATTTTTAAAGACTAACAAAAAAATTATATTGAATATGTTTACTTACTTTGCACGGAAATACCGCTGCCAAGATCAGACATTATCTAACTTCAGTTTGATATAAGAATCTACTAATTAACTTGCTCTTGATATTTTTTTCACCTCTTCACTTATAAATAATGTTAAGTACAATATATGCAAATAGCAAGGAAAATTTTATCGGATTTTTGCAAGTTTTTAACCTTTATATGTTAACTACGCTTATTAAGTTAAAACTCCTAAGTAATAATAACAATAGAATTATATTTCCGTCCTAATATATTATGTACCTATTTATAAAACTGCTGCAACAATTTCCTAGTCACAAAATAATCATAATATTTAACAGGAGGCGGGGGATCGAAGACGAGTTGTTGTTTCGCTATTTTCGCCCTTAAACGTCAATAAATCATTGCGTTTTCTGTCAAAACCAAAAGTCAAACCTTTATTGTATATTAAAAATCGAAATAAAGAAATTATACAAAGAAGGTGTACCTACTGAGGCTAAGCTTATTCCGCTTGACGAAGCCAATAATTAATAGAAGGAAGTTTAGTTCTCAGTAAATTATTTAATTAATAATTATTTGAATCATAGTGTATTGTTACCAGAATTATTTTTTGTGTATGTTTAAAATGTGATATTTTTTCATATTCAGTTTAGGTACAATTCTATTAGTAAATACTTTGATTACTCATTAATTTTCCATAGCATATATCCACGTTTAATTTTGATGTTTCTATGGAAACCACATCTTTATTTAAAATTTTAAAGGATAATTAAGTGAAAATAAAATCCATAATAATTTTCTTTGTCTGTGAATACATACTAATAATAATACATAATAAGAATTTTAGAAACAAAAAAATATCAATGGATCTGATATTAAGTAATTATTGTGTTAATTTAACTGATTTATCGACGAAAATAGGGACCACAGAGCCGGCTCTTCGTATATTATTATCAATTTTTTATGGTTATATAATATCTGTAATCTATTTATTTTTAATTCGTAATTTATCTCTTGTGTTGCGAAAATTTTATGTAATATTTTGTGGAATGTTTATATTATATTTTAATTATGGAATTGATTGTGGACATTGTCTTATAACCATTCTTATCCAATGGTGTATAATGAAGACATTATTCCGTAATAGGTCAACAATGATACTAATTTCTTTTCTATGGAATATGGGTTATCTATTCTTTGGATATATGAAAACATCTACAACAAATTATGACATTACATGGACAATGCCACAATGTGTATTAGTGCTGCGGTTAATTGGAATTTCAATAGATTTAGCAGACGGACAAGCGAAGAATGTAGAACCAGGCAAAGAACGAAATGAACGAGCGATTAATAATGTCCCAAATGTAATTGATATGTTAGGATTCGCTGTATTTCCTACTGCTTGTTTAGTAGGACCTCAATTTACTTTTCATCAATATAGCAAATTCATTGAAAATGAATTTCCTTCCAATTGGACGAACATCAAATGTGGATTTAGTCGTTGTATGCTTGGTATATGTTACCTTCTAGTTTATCAAATTGGAAATCATTTTATAGGCGGAGATGAGTTGATGTTGAGTAATTATTATTCTACAGTCTCATTATGGATTCGTCTAGTTTTACTCAGTATGTGGGCACATTTATCCCTATATAAGTATCTATGTTGTTGGTTGCTGACAGAAGGAGCTACTACTTTAATTGGTTTAAGTTGGGCAGGTTCGAATAAATGGACGTCGTGTCAAAATATAAGAGTAATTCGGTTCGAAACGGCTGAAAAATTTCAACATTATGTCGATAGTTTCAATGTAAATACAAATGCATGGATTGCATATTATATTTATAAGAGACTAAAATTTATTGGTAATCGTTATATAAGCCATGCAGTTGCATTAATATTTTTGGCTCTATGGCATGGGTTCCATTCTGGATATTATTTATGTTTTTTTATGGAATTTATTGTTATTAATTGGGAAAGAGAGGTAAAAATAAATAATAATTATTTAAATATTGGTAATAAAATCAACACATTAATTTTTCATTATTATTAGATGGAGAGTACTTTACTTTCGCAACCATCTCTTTTAAATATCTCTAATGCTGGATTTGGTGGAATATTAAAAACTATTTTTTTTAAAGTATATGCTTTTGTTGGAATGGGATGGTGTCTAGTACCTTTTGTATATCTACAATGGGAGAAATATATGAAAGTATATGCAGATTTGTATTATTTTGGATTTTGGATATTTATACCATTTCCTATATGGAAATACATATTGAAAATAATACTCAGATGTCTATTTGAAAAAAACCGTGACGGAAAGGAATTTAACAATTCACAGAAACGAATTGCAACACTTGTTGAATTAACTCCAGAGCAGTTAAGATTAGAGAAAATTAAAGAATCATGATAAATATGTATATTAGCCAAATTATCAACACATTGAGATTCAATATAGGATAATTTAAGAATTTTATTATAAATTTATTATAATATTGTATTTATTTACGTCAATATAATTTTTCTTAGATATAGTATTATAATTAGTAATAATTGTAATTATCAAGCATATTCTGAGGCTTTTTGTGTTGCTTCTTCCTGCATTTTTACCCTTAAAGTAGCTACGTCGTCGTCGATTCGAATAATTTTTCGAATTTTCTTGAAAAGAAATTGTAAATTACGTAACATATACCATTTATATTGATCTAAAATTTTAATTTACCGTTTCAAGATTTCCAGGAGTATTTAACCAACACCAAATCATATATCCGGGAATACAAAGCATAGAACTCAATGCTGTAAACCACCCAAATGCATGTGCCCATAATGGATATTCATAATTCATATAAGTCACTGGTGTCCATTGTATTAAATTAAAGATAAAAACACCAATGCATATTGCTGGTGTTGTAATACACCAACAAAATTTCCACCATCCTAGAGGATAGTAACCAATCATGTCTTTCAATCCATCGTAGAAACGGCCCACTCCGAATGCCCACGATATAGAGATGCATTCAAAGAAAATAAGAAATAATAAACAAAATCCAGAAACTGCATATGAATCAAGTATTTGAAAAACATACATGCCTCCTTGCGTAATACAACTAATGCCAACTAAGTAGCTCAAAGCACAAACAAGAGCGATAAATAATTCTTTCCGTTTTCGCAATAAAAATGGCCACTCATCAATAATGGCAGTAATAAAACCTTCCATTGTACAAAATTGGGAATCCAACCCGATTAAAAGAAGCATAAAGAAAAACAGGCATGCCCATAATGGTGATCCAGGAAGTTGAAGTACTGCTGATGGATAGGCTAAAAATGCCAAACCTGGTCCGGAAGTAGCAACGTCTGCCACAGGTCGTTGTTGTTCATGTGCCATAAATCCAATAACTGAGAAAATTACAAATCCCGCAAACATTGAGGTGCTAGAGTTTACAGTACAGACAATCAATGCATCCCTAATGTTCATATACAATCAAAAAATATCATACAATAATGTTTTTATATATTTTCTTATCTATTAGTTAATTATATACTTGTAAACATCATTGGTGAATTTGTTGTAGCTACCCAAAGCAACTAAGGTACCCAAACCTAATCCATAGCTAAAGAAAATTTGTGTAACAGCGTCAATCCATACGCCTGAATCACCCAATCGAGAAAAATTAGGAATTATATAATATCGAATACCATCGAAAGCTCCTGGTAAAGTGATACCACGTATTAATAAAATTGTGAGAAGTACGTATGGAAATAATGCTGTAAAATATACAACTTTTCCGGTCCATTTTACTCCTTTCCAAATACAGAAATAGCATAAAATCCATACTATTAATAGAGTTCCTGCTAATTCCCATCGAATATCTCCAATATTATCAATACCATCACTGATTTGTAGTGCTCTTCGTTCCCAAAACTCTTTTACTGGATCAGTTAGAGATTTTTCTGTCGCATTAAGACCGGATGTTAGGCGACATACTTTGGTTAAATTTTTTCCTATTAATTGTTCCCAACAATGAAGTTCTTTTCTTTCATAGGGATTCACACAACTAGGAGTATTCCAATAATTATTGCACGAGCGCCATGGAACGTCTAAGTAATGCGTATTAAAAATATCGGTTTTTGTTTTAAAAATATGAATGTTTAATTTTGTTGTTACCAGAGTGCATAGCTGAGAAGAAATAAAAAATAGCCCATGCTAGAATAACTATGTAGTATACATTCATCCAACAAGACATAACAGCAGCAGCATACCCTATACCTAATTTTGAGTGAACAAATAAAATCGCGTAGAGTAAATGAGATTTGAGTTAAATTCTGAACTATTACCCTTAAATATTGGTGCAATTTTAAAAACTCCAAGACCACCTATAGTGAGCATTTGCCCCAATGCTAATTCCATGAAAAACATGGGGATTCCAGCAAGAAAAAGTGTTAATATATATGGTACCAAAAACGCTCCACCACCATTTTTATAACAGAGATATGGAAAACGCCAAACATTTCCTAATCCAATAGCTAGGCCAACAACTGAAAGGATGAAGTCAAGTTTACTTGACCAGCTTCCACGTTCTGGCAAGAATTTATATTGATGTTGTTGTTTTAAATTTCTGGCTGCTATTGAAGAGGAATCATTAGAACCATCATTGTCATTGCAGTCATTGTTTTCAATTGTATTTGTATTACTTTCCAATTGGTTTAAACCAATTTCTGATTGTTTATATATCTTTTCCATTTCTATAAAATTTTTTAAAATGATAAAAATTCGTTGTTTTAATTTTTTTACGTTTAATTTTTTTGTACAATCGCGTAGTTAAGTTTTCTTCAATTTAATTAATCGCTTTAGAATTTTTTAATGTTTTATAGATAAAACTAACTAAAGTTCATCTTCCCATATAAAAACTCTTGTATAGGAAATCTAAAATAATCTATCAGTTGCTCGTTAACCCTAATAAAATATATCCGACAGTTTTTAACAAATGCGTTAAATTAGACTTAATTGGATATTTCCTCTTACGAGAATATAAATATTGAGTATGAATTTTAGGTGTACTGTTTAAATAATGACAAATCTGTAAAACAACAGATTTATATAAGTTATTCATATAGGTTTTCAATTTGAATATCAACACTTATTTTTTTCCTCTACCTTTATCCTTTTGATATGAAATATATTTAGCTTCTTTTAATATTTTTTAGAAACAATTTGTTTCTTAAATAATTACACTTACACAACACGACACACAAATTTCTATTTGAACCGTTAATGGACGTGATCAAAAGCAAAGTGATGATAATGATCACTATACCGGATTTAACGCTTCCCAAATATTGCTACGCATGCGCTGGCAACTATACTAATAAATTTTCAGGCTTCGGTTATTCATGGAATACTCCATTAGATATTTTTATACTGTAATACTTATATTAAGTTCTCCAAATTAAATTGAATTTAATTAATAACTTCCATAATTTAAATAAAGCCGGAAATATTCGCCCATCTTTATACATTTATTGTTATTCATAGTATTTAGAAAATAATACATTAAAATGTTTTTAATCTACGCTAAATAATTCACAAATACGAAATATTTTACGTTTTTTAATGTCCGAAACTTGCAAACAATTATATAATTCATTTAATTTCAGACAATCCAAACGACTTAAACCAATTCTTTGACCCAATTTTAACCCATGTCTTTTTAAACGGAGTGTATCTAATTTTCGTTTAATTGTAATCGTAGGTTTCGATTTATTCAAACTAAAAAAAAATTCACCATAGTGCATAACGGAAGTGAAATCATAATCAAATTGCTTCGTCACATTGGAAATGGACTCTTTTTCGAAATTTTTTCTATATCTCTGTAATTTTCTAATATGATTCCAATGAATTTTTATGAAAGAGTCTCTATCACTACGTGACTGTTCATGTAATAATCCGGAAGCATGTAAAAGTTCATGTAATATATGGCCACGTGATTTAAAGCAATGACGATTTAATGTACCAAATTTTGTTACCTCTGGTCGTTGTAATGACAATATTTGTTTTCCACCCTGCCGACCAACGTAACTCCAACATCCAGCCGGTTGAAGCATGGGCCATATTACTAAGTAATCTGATGAAATACCATTCCATGGTTGAAACTGCAAACAACTTATTAAATTCAAATGGCGAATTGCTGATAATATTTCAATACGTTCATCAACATTATAAAGTGGTGACACAATATACGGTATTATACCATTTTTCCATTTTTTTGTTGGGAATTTATCAAACCGAATTGCATTACGTTGTAGCGTGTCCACCGGGAATGCAATATCTCCTTGATATAAATCAGGTTTTGTTTCCGGATCATCATTAAAATCCCATTCAGTTGCTGTAATAGAAAAGTCTTAAATTTGCTTAGGAATATAGACTAATATTAATACTCACTAATACGTTTAAATACTAATACAATTATAATTAGTGTTATAGAATAATTCATTCTTCGGGATAGCAGTGCTTGACTGTTACTGTGACAAGAACTGAACAGTAATCTAGCTTGAATGATAAAAAAGAAAACTGAAAAAGAAAGAAGGGAATTGAGGTCAAAAGTGAAAGCTTTCAGACTATTGAATTTTTCTCATCTTGTAAACTCTTTTATTATTCTTTATTTCAAGATAATTACTTTTACAAAATTTGAGTCATTTAACTCGCCAATATTATCAGTTTACATAGAAAAATATTTTATTATGATATGAATTGATAATAAACAATATTAAAATGTATAAAGCAATGCAAAAATAAAAAAAAAATAAATAACTATATTCTATTATCAATCAGAATATTTTTACAGACATCAAGATTTAGAAGCAATATTTCTTTCCATTGGATTTGAAGTACTGCCATACATAAAATTCTTTATAGTAGCTACTTCGTTTTCTAACCTGGCAATTTGTGTTTTTAAATGCAAATTTTCTCCAATTAAAGCTGTTGATTCAACTGAATTAGTACTTTTTGTGATATTTTTATCCGATATTTCTGTCTTATTTGAATCTCGCCCATTAATTGCCGTACCTGTAATGTCTGCATCTATTTTAATAGGAGAGGACTTATAATTATTTATATCCTCACTGCATCGTCCAATATTTAAAGAAATTCCGCTATCACGCTCATCGCTTGATCCTTCACCTTCAATACAACCAATATTAGTTACATTTATATCATTTCTTTCTTGCTTAATTTGATGTTGTAACGCCAATAGAGCAGTAGCTGCATCCTTATGATCGCCTATGTTCATTTTGTGACGTAGTTTTAATGGCAATGCCCCACTAACATGTTCACTAGATAATATAGAAGATGTTGGTAAAGAAGATGTATTTCTAACTATTAATCGTGCTGACATTTCAAAATCAGGTTCATCACCAGAAAGACCACTTGAAATGTCACATCCGAAAGGTGAACGCTGTCCGTTAGAAGTTAGATTAAGCGCATCATCCATGTCGTCGTAGATATCAGGCCGGCCAGATGATGTTGAAGATATTGAAGACTTGCGACCATTTGACTGAGAAAAATATTCATCACATATGCGTGGAACTTCATGAATTACAGAATTTGACTGCATATGTGAATGTATTTGTTGTTGATTATTTTGCAACAAAGGATAATAGGGTTGCGATTTGTGAATCTCATTAGTTAACTTTGTCGAGTCTAATGATGGTTGTGCTTGTACTTTTGATCGCTTCGCTATGTTTAAAACTTGTTCTGTGGTAGGTAATGTTGCCATAATTTGCTCAACACTAACTAAATTTTCACCATTTATATTAAATTTTTCACGTATTGCTTCTAATTGTGCTTTTAATACGTGATTCTCTTTAGTTAATTCCACAACACGTTGTTCCAAAACCATATCATTAAATCGACGTTTCTCACGTGACCGTTTTGCGGCCTCATTATTTCTTCTGCGACGATCCCAATAGCTATCATCCTTTTTATTATCTGGTATAAACTCTCTTTGTTTCCTCTGAAATTATTAATCAATTATTACTACATTACTTCATAATAAAAATTAGTAGTGTTTTAAATTATTTTAAATTGTTTGCTAAATAGCATTTCGAATTGTTGGAAATCTGTTATATTAATTCTACTGTATTTTTTGGAAATGTAATGGGTGTTAGATTATGTCGTAATCATTTTTTTTTAATTTGAGTTTTAATGATTAATATTAATTCGGTTCCTTTTGTAACAATTGAATGTTGTACATCATTGGAAAGATCTAGATGTCATCATTTTATTGATTTGTAATAATAATATTGAGTATATAGTAATGGAGGGTAAATGTGGATTTCATCGGCATATTTTATTTTATTATTTTAAGAAGGGTAAGACAGGCCAGAGATAATTATTGCTAATGCCTTACTGTCGATCCTAAATGAAAGAGTCAAGAGTTGAGCTTTTCACGCTTTTCAAAATAAACGCCGAGGTGACTGAAATCAAGCCCAGCGTCAATAAATCAATATGTATTTTGTTTACAATTTGTTAGGTAAAAATTGTTGTAATGGAGTAATCACATATCTGCCAAATCGGATATGTTATCAGATACGTGACTATTCCATTTAGTTGACGAATATTGAATCTGAAATAAGTAAACAAACAATGGCGCAAACATCGAAAACGCTTATCAAAATTGGAAATTGGGTTGGGTAAGCTTCACGCTAGCGTCGTTTTAGTCAAAACCATATAAAACCCATTGCCCAATTTCATTTTGACAGCAAAGCCACGCTTGACTGTCATTTAGGATCGGCAGTTGGGTATTCACTTTACAATCGTTTGTGATAATCTTTCTAAGATTGGTTACCATAAGGGACTCGATATCTGGGTTTCCTATAACCTCACCGAAGCAAATTTATTTAGAAAAATTTCGATCTGTGATTCTCTCCTTAATTAGAAAAAAATTCAACCATTTTTATGGCCCACCTTATAACCTCGACCTGGCACCATGCGACTATCATGTTTTCAGATTGCTTCAGAATTATCTTAATAATGTTTCCATTAATTCCGTAGACGATTGCAAAATGCACTTAGATCAGTATTTTGACAGTCAATTTAGGGATTTTTACACTAGGGACAATATAGCACTTCCGGGGCACATATCGAATGAAGAAATTGAATTAAACAGTATTGAACAATATTTTGAAATTACCCCATAAACGATTACGACATAACCTTACACCCAATAATATGTGTAAAACACACATTTCGGGAAAAAAGCGTTAAAAGTTTTGAGAGCAGTGTATTAGAGATACAAATATCGGTGTCAATACTAGTTACATCACGATCAGGATTGATCCTAAAGGATTTGGGTCTTGGAGTGAAATGTAGATCCTGATATGATACAAATCTACAGTACTCCGACGAAAGGATGCAATTAACAAATCAGATCTTATTGAGTACGATGCATACGGTAAAGATATTAATTATATCTATCAGTGAGAGTAAAAAGAGATTTTTCAACAAGGGCGTAAGATCGCGATTTTAACTAAAATCCTCCATAATAAAAATGTAATTGTTTTTGTATTTGGTTTATACATGTATTTTGTTGTTTTTTTTATTTCCTCGGTTATTAATTTTTTCTTAATTTTTTTTGCACAGTTGGTTAGTTCTTTTAATTTCGAATATTGTCATCGCTTACTATGTGGGTCTAACTCTAGAGACTAAAAAGGTACACCTATCCCCCGATTTACACGGCACTT
>JXOR01000002.1:0-40232 GCA_001014335.1 Coboldia fuscipes | reverse complement strand
ACCCATTTTTCAATTTTATGTTATCGACGCAATCAGTATCCGATGGGTATCCGACGAGTAATACAATTAATATNTTTTGCGTTGAGAATCACTGAATTGGTATTGTTTTTAATAAAAAGCATTATATCTTCCCATATTTCGCAGAAGTCATGTTATTCTGCTAGAGTTAGTGAATAAAATTTCCCATTTACACCCATTTTTCAATTTTATGTTATCGACGCAATCAGTATCCGATGGGTATCCGACGAGTAATACAATTAATATTTAGTCAGTGTATATTGAGGTTTTGGTTTCGTTGGTTTGACAAACTATAGAGATAAATAATTTTTTTTGAAATTTTTCCCGTAAGTGCGTACAAAAGTTACTTGTGTTAAATTTTAACATTTTGTGTTGACAAAAAACGAATGAACTTAATGGTTACGGTACGTTCATAATGAAAATAAAAATGCTTTGCCCAAATTGTTAATTGGCCAACAAGATTTCGTGCTAGTGGAATGTTGGATAGGAAAATCACCATTAATTCCAATATGCGACCATTTCTAGAAAGCCATGAATTCTGCGTCGATAATGGTTGGTGTAATGGTGATTCGACAGTCGAGGAAGTGTAATGAATTTAAATATAAAAAAAAAATTGATTTAAATCAATCTGTGTGTCCAATGAGCCTTGTTTTGCATTACCAATTATCTAGAGTATAAACAAATCGGGATGCTCATCTTTTAGGCAAAGTCGATATATCTCTAGTTATCACAGTAAAATTCTATGTGGCTTTGGGTTCACATACTATTTGAGTGGATGAAGAAAAAATAATTTAAAAGGCGGATGATGACGGAGAGTAGTTGGAAAAAGCGTACAGCAGCATAGCCACCTGAAACGAAAATGAAGTCTCTGCATTCTGAACAATCGTGAGGGAGCTGGTATTGGCTCCGCTCTCAGGTTCTTGGCTATCAATAAAAAAAATATATTTTCTCTGATATCGTTTTGTCGAACTTCATTGCCTCATTCGACGATCATCCTACATGGATTTTCGTTCGATTTGGCTGCTTGTATTCCGTAATGCATAATGGCATACAGTAGATATACTGAAGGCACGGCGCACACACGGATTCCGTTCGGATGGCTGATAATAATGCCAGGCGTTAGTATTGTATACTCTAATGCTGATGATGGCATAATACAGCGGCTGGTGGTGTTGGTAAACTTCGATGAGTTTTTGGGTGACGAACACGAACTCGAACTCGAACGATAACGGAAATTCATACTGATACCGCACGCGCCTGTACTAACTTTATGTATGATTGTATATTCATTGCTTAAACGGGATATAGAGCGCGAACAAACACTTAGAGAGAGACCATGGATTGCAAGAATTGTTAACGTTTACCTAGAATAGAAACATTGAATTTAATATTCTCCAACTTCTTATTATGTGTATATGAAATCACAAATGATGTATTAATGGTTCGGCAGTAAAATACAACTTAAACGATATTTTTCGTGAAAACATTAAAATTTTGTGGTAAACACAAGGAGAGAAGTAGACAAGAATGTAAACTTTCTGTTGCTGTTTATACCTCAGTGTAGTTCTAGGCTGCCCTCCTAATGGTTCGTTTTTGTGACCAAGGAATGTATTTAGTTATCATTACGATTGTCATACTTTTTCGATTCTCTGTACAAAAAAAAATACTGTTCTCTGTTGACTAAACTGTATGAAACGAATCGTATACATAACACAAAGTAATGAATGGTGTGCATATAATTCGGATTTATAAACACTGAGGGGGGTATTGAAACTTGATTAACTCTTTGTTACTAGTTTACCACGTTCTTATTAATTGCTTCTCTGCATTGGTGTCTTCTGTTTAATGCAATACATGGGAAATTACGATATGTGTTTGAATATGATGGTCAATCTCTTTAACTGGATATTTAAATTTCAATAAACATTACATTGATCAATCAGCTTTAAGGACAATAAATTAAAAATCTGTTATTTGTTAATAATTATGAAAATTGAGTTAATGAGAGTTAAATTAAAGAATATAATTTATTAAATCGTCATTACAGAGTATTTTGGTATGTGTTTTACGATTCATCCAGAGATAAATAAATGAGCATCCCTTCGCCATCTGTAACTGGTAAGTGATGAAAAATATCAAATAAAGTGGTTAACGATTGTTTATTGTATAAAACAAAATTTCAATTTCAGACATCCAATCTTGGTGGGAAATACCATATATCGCTCATAGTTGTTTTATACTTAGGGATATTTTAAAATTACCTGATTTTGAAATCGAGGTAGATTTCACAAGACAATTAGCATACATTCCTTTAATATTTTTAACCTACTTTGGTTTTAGGAATTGGAGGATGCAGTTTTGTCTCTGGACGCTTCAAATGATAATAAATTAATTGCATCTCTGGTATCACAACTTTTAAAATTTGAATACAAGAAAAATATTGAAAAGCGGTTTGAGAGTTATATAAAACTATATCTTAATAAGTATTGTCCCGTAAGGAATAAATATTTTATATCCTAATAATCAAGTACTACATTATTTAATTGATTTTAGGTATATGATGTTGATAATCTTATACCAGAGAATGAAAAATTCTTTACTATTCCTTTGTATGCTAGAGTTTGCTGTATAAGCACAATAATTGATTTTCGCCTTTACAATCGAGATATTCATACACTTTTATCCAAATTATCTATTGATGATCTGTCATTAAAGCCAATAGGTTGTGATAAAAACGGTTATGCATATTGGTATTTTCATGGTTTGAGATTATACCGTGACCTGAAGAAACATTCAAATAACGGGAAGAAACCTAAATTGGAACAGTGGGCGCCGATTTGTTATAAATTCGAAGATTGGAACTCATTGTATGATACTCTGAACAAATCAACAGGTGCTGATTTGAAAATAGCTAAATTAATACAAGAAAAATTAACAGAAATAAAAGAAATACAGGATAAAATAAATAAGGATATTGCGAGCAGAACATATAAACGTCGTTTACGAAATCCTATCGTTACACTAAATTTGGATGAATATTCTTATCCGCGACACCGATATGATTCTAAACAGAATGGTCGCACAAGGTTAAATAGTTACGAAAGTGATAGTACTAAAAGTTCGAAATCCAGTTCTCACATGGATGAATATTACGTAGACACTAGGTCCAATCGAGCATTAAGACGAGAAGCAAGATCTAAGAACTGTGGCCCGTTAGATTAAGATTTAACAATTTTGCACTCCATGTTCTGTTTGATGTTTGTTTTATGTATGTTGTTCTGAAAAATGGCTCCAGCGACAAATAGCCGTCTTCCAGGACGTCAGACAAATAACTCGTTGTCTTCACTAACGGAAAATTTGTTTATACCTCCGGGTGGGTCAACGGGGAAAACTAAGAATATTGGAAAAACGGCAAAACCTCAAGATGCACATAAAAAAAAGAAAGTTAAATCATCTGAAATGTGAGTACTTTAAAATTTCGAAGAAGAAATCCTAACTATAGGCCTAAATGTTTAACTATTTATACCCTTTGTGTCAAAATTAATATGTGTAGTATTTTTTATTGAATATACATTTCATTCGTTTATATCTATTTTTTTATTATAGTATAACAATCTTATTTTGTATTGAATAGATTAATTAAAACTAATAAAATCATGAATTAACTGTATATTAGGAATTGTAAATGCTTGTTATAATCATGTAATTTATAATATGCTAACTTTTTTAATTCATACCATTACTGTTTTACTAAACCGCTGATTTGGATTTCATTGGATTGGATCGTTGATCTGATTAAAACTGTATCAAATGTAATTCACCAATGGTCATTGAATTGTGTATAAAATATTAAATCAAAAATATTGAAAAATGAATTAAAAACAAAAGTCCAACATTAATACCTACCTTCAGTTTCACGGAAGCTGATGAAGTACTTCAAATTGGAATGCATAAAGTATTGGAATATGTTAAAAACCATAAGGATGCCTGGCCTTTCATGGATCCAGTTGATGAAGATATAGCACCTCGATACCATTCAATAATAAGGAGGTAGTAATTATTTTAAAATCTATATTAGTTTTACCAAATAATATAATCAAAATTTATTTAGACCAATGGATTTATTAAGGATGGAAGAAAAGTTAGATAACGGAGAATACCAAACGTTTACCTCTTTCCGAAATGATTTTAAATTAATTGTTAACAATTGTCGCTTATACAACGGCCAAGATAACGGTATAAGGATTTTGAAAAATATATAATTTTTAAAATCCTCATTTTTCATAATTCCTTCTTTTTTAGAATACACAGAAATGGTAAATAATTTGCAAGGTGCCTTTGAAAAATCCACAAAAAGGTACTTCGAACAAAACTCGTCAGATGAAGATATTAACTTAGAGTATCCTGATTCAAAGACACATGTATTTCGTGAGAAGCATACTCCAAAACCAATAATGCCTAAAGCTCGGTTAACAGAGAAAGTGAAGGAGAAGAAGGAACGTGAGAAGAAGAAACTTGAAGAGAAAATAAACAAATCAAAGGGAAAGCAAGATGAAACTGGCGGCGAAGAATCAGCAACTAGTCACAAACGAAAGAAAAAGGATCGCGATAAACATAAGAAAAAGAAAATAAAATTAGAGGAACAGTTAAATAATGATGAACGGAAACGAAGTCTTTCTCAGGTAGACCGTTATAGTTCATCAAGTGAAAGTGAAACGGAAATTCATGATTCAGAGAAACCCGTTCAATCCACGAAAGAAAATAAATGCTCGAAAGATTTACAAATAGTAGAAGCAAAATGTATAAACAAAAAGGGTAAATCTAGAAAACTTGGTGCGCCTTCCAAAAATGACAATAATACTATGCAAAAAGGCAAAAAAATGAAAACTTCTATTGAAGACAGTAGTGATAAGTTAACAACAAAAAATAAAAGTGTCTCAAAATCAAAACTTCAAAAGAAATCAGTGAAAAATGAATTAAAAGAAGTGAAAGAAGATGAAATTGTGAAATCAAATAATGATAATTTGTTAAAAGTTAGAGAAAAAGGTAAAAAAAGAAATGTAGTGAATAATAAGAAACAAAAACAAGTTAAAACTATAAAGAAATCTGAACCAAAAGTGGAAAAACAGAAGAATGTAAAGAAAAGTAAATCGGCAAAGAAACTTGAGAGTGATTTAAATGCTTACGAAACAGACAATTCGTTAAGTACGCATTCGAACACCCCCGTGTTTACAGTTGATTTGCATAAGAAATATTCACAAGGAGCTATTAAATCTCCGAACGACTTTGGAACAAATAGTTCTAATCAGAATGCAAGTGTTAAGAGTTTATTCAATGAAAGTATATCAAGAAGTTCTAGTAAAAGTCGAAGTGCTTCGGTTTCATCGTCTGAGGAATCAGATGACAACATTTCAAAAGACATATTTAGTAGTAGCGAATTAAAAGATAAGTTTGATTTAATAAAAGAACGACGAAGAAATCAGGAAGACAAGTGGAACCAAGTCTTTAAGGATACAGATAAAATGAAAATGAAAACAATTAAGAAAAATGATACTTCCGATAAAAATAAAAAGTTAAAAGAAACAATACAGAAACTAAAAGAAAAGAGCAAGCATAACAAAGGCAGATCTGTTATTGATGTTATACTAGATGGTGCACCAACGAGGAAAGGTAAATTTAGTAAAATAGAGAATAAAAAGATTAAAGCAAAGAATATTGTATCAACTGATATAGTGGGCAAAGACGAATATGATTTTGTTGATGATACACCGGTATCAAAAAGTGTGGCAACAAAAAACGATAATCCGAAGAAAAAAGAATCGAAAAAGAAAACACAACAAACCACAACTAATTCGGTTCCTTTAGGTAGCTCGGGTAAAAAGAATAGTAAAACAAATATGGATGCTTTAGAGTTAGAAACAGAACAGACTTTAAAAGATATCAACAAGTGGCTAGAATGTACCCCAAAATTTTCAGAGTTTAATTCTGCGAGCAATTCGCCATCACGATATACACTCTTAGATGATTTTGATGCAGTTACAGCTAAATTAGATTCCTCTGATTTCCGTAGACCAGTGGCAATACAACCGTCAACAAATAAAACAGAAAATCAGTCTAATAAAGACAAAGCTGTGACACCATCTAGTACAAACACTATCTCAACAGGTAAACAAACAATTCCACTGGGAAATCATCCACCAGCTCCTAGTGTTTTGAAAAAGGAAGCAAAAGAGCAGAAGAAAAAATCGTTAAAAGAAAAATTGCCAAATCTACCAAAACGTAAAGAAATTCATCGTAACATTGATAGACTACAACCAGGAAAGACTAAAGGAAATTTAATAAACGTACATAATTTAAACAAACCTGATGAATTAATACCATTAGGTGCATCGTTGAAACCAAAAGAAACAAAAAATTCGTTATTCCCAGATAGTTTAAACGATGAAGCACCAAAACTAAGTTTAGGAACAGTACTTATGACTGATGATTTTGGTTTGGGTCAAAAACATAATTTCTCTAATGATTCGACTAAGGAAGAGTCAATACCTCCAGAGGACAAGAAGGTTCTTTCATTAGATTTTGAGAAACCAACAGTAGAGCCATCTGATGCTGTAATACCAATGGTGGATGAAAAACCAAAACCAGAAGAAGCAAAAACATCTACTGATTCTCCAAAGAAAGCTAATTTAAGTGCTTGGTTCAAAGCATTTGGTGCTCCACCAAAGAAAGTGAAGAAGCTGGACGAGGAAGATGTGAAGAAAAATTCTGAAAATGAACGAGATTCACCAGATCGTTGTACAGATAATAGAGTATCAATCATTTCGAACTCACCAAAGTATGATTCGAGTTATAATCAACCGTCATCAAAACGTACTAGGAAAGCCAGCACTGGTAGTACAGTCTCGGAGCAATCGTCATTTAGTCAAGATCCTGATAGTCCACGTATTGATGACAGGATTGGTTCATATCCTGCTCCATATCCATCACCGATTGGGGCTTCACCTATAATGACATCGCCTAAAGAAGAACCACAAAAATCGTCGTCTCCATATCCTCCTCTTAATGGAACTATTAAAGTTGGTTTCTATCAAGATACTACGACCAAAAACAGTCCTGAAAAAAGTTGTAGTCCTCGTGAACAACCGTCACCATATTCAAATTATTCTCAACATATTTATTCGTCTGGTGCTTTACCAAATACGACACCGTACAACAATTGTGCATATAAGGGTAATGAAACACAACAACATCAACAAAATGCTACATTAGGATTTAATAAGAATTCATCTCTCTATGACCAATATAAGCAACCGCGATCTCATGAATCTGATTATACATCAATGAGCCCAAATCCAAGTGCAGCCTCGCCGTATCAACAACCAAATTCACCGTATCAGCAACAAGAACATTCTCCATATCATCAGCAGCATTCACCATATTCTGCCCAACCAAATCCACCACAACAAGTTGCTACAGCCACACAAGATAGACAGTTTCAAACGAATGCAACTAGTTATCAAAATCAAACACCAACTTTGCAAGGAAATTATAATAATCCAAATTCACCAACGAACTATCAACATCCATCTGATAGTAATTTTATATCTCAAAATCAAAAAGATTTACCTTTGCAGAATCAACTTATACCAAATTCACCTTATTCGCATTCAAATCACAGTTCACCGTATTCGCAACATGATCCGAATTCACCCTATAACCAACTTAATCAACCGAATTCACCGTACAATGTTATTCCAACATCTCCAAAGGGAAACACAAATCAACCAATACAAGTAGTACCATCTCAACAACAGCCAGATGGTTACAATGTTAAACCAGAGCAGCCACTTTATAGTGGTGTAGTTTATCCACCAATGATGGAACAGTCAAGCCACGGTCATGATATTATCGAAAAGAAACAGGCTGAAGTGAAATCGCATCCAGAACAGATGAAAGCTTCAACAGAACATTCTGTTGATTATAAAACTCAATCCATTTTACCACCACAGAATATGTTTGACTATGGTTTCAGTAAATCCTTACCATATCCGAAGGGATATGATATACCACCAAGTAAAGCATTTGAAATGTATAATCGAGCTGCTCAAATGGGTTATCCAAAAGGATATCCAGCAAATGTTACTTCTACAAAGGAACAAACTAAATCAAGTGGATTCGTTGAAATAAATTACGATAAACCAACTGATTTAGTGAATATGGGTTATCAGGCACCAGAGAGTGGACATCCAGTTGTTAAAGAGGCTTCAAAACCAATCAATATGGTACAAAATAGTTATGAGCATCCTGTTATCGATCACTCGAAAAGTGTTAATTATCCGTTAGTGCTGAACAACTATCCGACCAATTTAACGACACTAACAAAGAGCGGTACTGATGCTAACCAACATGCGAAGTCTCAAGATATCGGATTACATCAGCGATATGATATTCCTCAATCATCAGATAATATTGATTTATCAAATTACAAGGGATTACAATTTGGTGGCCAAGCAGGTGGTCATCCTCCAATTACGACATCGTACTTGAATTTACCGGTACAGAATCCAAACCCTTATTATGATAATAAAAACATTTCCAATATGTATAATAAAGGTATTAATTCAGCACCAATGCCGCCAATTTCGAGCGGCCATATGCCAACTATGTTTACTAATCCATCTTTAGCTGGAATGCCGTATAATCCAAATACAACATCGTATCCATCGCGTTTACCTCAACAAAATATGACACCAATGCACGATCTAAATAGTATGAATATGGCGCCAAATCCAATATCAGTAGCTACACAATCAATAACAGAACCAAAATCTTCGAAGCGTGGTAAAAAACGTAAGAATGCAAATAATCAAAGTGAACCAACACCAAATATTGTTCAACAAAATATGTCGCCACAAGCACAGGTTAATCAACCAACACAATTATCAGCACCGCCGACTCAAGGTTTCCAGTCATATAGCGGTTACAAAGGGACCACTAGTGCATCTAATACAGCACCAATTTCATTAAAACCGCCAGGAAACTTAGTGCCAGGTAGTGCATTTAATTTTGGTCAAGCACCGGGTGGATTGGGTTTAACACCAGGATTATACGGAGACAATTCAGGTTACCTGGATGAATATCGGAATTCAAATCCATATTATTTACCACCACAGAATCATAGACCACCACAAGAGTCTGGTACGGATAAGTCGGGAAATCCTACAGCAATGCCGCCAAACTCTACGGCATACCATCAATTTTTGTCTTCACGTCCGTCGTATCCATTTATGAATCAACTAGATACAAATACTTATCAGCAGTGTTTGCAAAGACATCATACGATGATGTTGAATCAAGGCTTGTTACCGCCTAGTGCACCAGGTGCATACTCTCAACCATGTTACCATCCAGCACTTAGTATACACAAGCCTTATGATTCTATGAATAATATGCAACGGCCACCATGGTATTAAATTGTTGTTTCCCGTTTTCTGTTACAATTAAGTATTACATTGCAATTCATTCACATTATATTGATTAACTATTATCGTAATATATTTTGAAAATTCGTCTATTCTTGGCAAAAAGAGGTGAATATGTATCTGTCATTGTAGAACTTAGTACCATTGTCAATATAATTGTTAAAATGATAAAATTAATATTTTTATTGTAAATATAATATGATTGATTGTATCGGTAGAACAAGTAACTAAAGTGCAAAATAGAATTAATATTTACAATTTAATGTACATTTAATAAGTGATTATTCTGAAATTTATAAGATATAATTAGTTTAAGTGTAAGTAATTTAATTGTATTGTTTTATCTTCGGGTCAAAAAAAATGTTAAATAACAAAAAAACTTTGTACAGACTAATATGAATATTTTTAATTTATGTATAATTATTCTATTAAAATGAAACTAAAAGAGCTAAGAAATATACATAGTTAGAATTTTATAGATGAAAATTATTATATACTCATGATTATAATATATGATTTAAATAAAAATATATCTGTTCCATAAATTCAATCAATGGTTTTCAAAATTTTTTGGTAGTTCATAAATTTTACTTGTTTGTAATTGAACTCACACACTAAAATTGTCAATTGATAACGATGTGAGGTTAGGCAAACTTTTTGTTTTCACATTTTAAGGTGGATACATTATTTCAAATTAAAGCCATTAGCTTTAATTTTTTTATCATATTTCTTATCAGGAAATAAGATTTACCAACACAATCGGTGCAATTAATTCGTTATTAAATTGTTGAGCATCTTATCAATTACGTTGATATTAATGATAAAAATTATAATTGTTGAATTTTCTATTAATATGAAGTGGGCGGATTAGGTGTTTATTAATCTGCTGACAATGTTTTATATCGGTAATTGATAGACAGTTCACAATTTGACCACGATATACATAATTCGTTGTACACTTGACTTATTAAGTAATTGACCGTGGGACATAAACTTTGGCTTTATCGAATTATCATTTGTGGATATTCTTTGATTCATAATGGGTATGCATATAAATCGGGAGTTACTTCCTCTTAAATCTTATTACTTTCTATTCAACGGCGGTAAGTAAAACTAAATACAGAATATTACTTTTTGTTAGCTAGCAAAGTTCAATATTTTTCTATAAATATTTTAGGTACTGGTGCCGTTGTCCCGTATATGCCAACATATGCCAAGCAATTGGGATTCTCATCAGTTGTAGTGGGATCAATTTATACAATCTTGCCAATAATAGGATTGATTGCCAAACCATTATTTGGTGGATTAGCAGACAAGTAAAAACACGAAGTTGATCAGTTAATTGAACAAATTAATTTAATCAATGCTGCTTTTAGATATCGAAAACACAAATTATTCTTTATTTTGTTCCAAGTTGTAGTAGTTATTGCTTTTCTTCTAATTCTCTTCATACCGAGCAAAGTGACAGTTGGATTTCATTGCAATTCTGGTGTATCGAGTGTAAAACACTGTTCTTCAGTGTATAATGATCAATCGGTTTATAACTTCAGTGCTGAGGAATATATGCTTTGTAATGTAAGTAATAAAACAATAAAAATAATGTTCATTATAACTAATCTAGAAGTTTACATAGTTCAATTGCATTCGAGACAAATGTTCTAACAATTGTAGTCTCAAGGATTTGACAGTAGGAATTAAACCATACCAATCAGAGATACTAGAGGATTGTTTGCTAGCAGAAGTTCATATGGCTTATATTGGTGATAGTATGATTACGACAATTTTCTAAGTATCGAATACTTAATTGAATTGACTGATTTCGTTGTAGATAATGAACCATTAACTTGCCCAACTAAAGATTCATCAATTGAGGCAACCTGTGAAATATCCTGTAATAATACAAACTTTATGGAAATGATTCAAAATGGTCAGATAACAAGTGATAACGCAATTCAGTCATCATTGTTTTGGTCCTTTTTCTTCTGTATGGCAGCTAGTTGGTTGGGAATGGCAGTAATAGTAAGTATTGGTGATGCGATTTGTTTTGCCATGTTAGGTAAGCGTAATTATTCAAAATTAAATTAAATTATTTCGTTATGGATATATACTGTATTCTATTTCAGGTGATAATCATCATTTATACGGAAACCAAAGACTATGGGGAGCCGGAGGCTGGGGTATATTCTCCCTAGTTTCAGGATTTATGGTAGATGCATTAAGTGATAATAGTATTAATAAAGATTATACAAGTGTATTCATTCTGATGGTGATTCTATTGGGTATTAATATAATTGTATCAAGAAAATTAAAGGTGAAATAATGATGGAATTAATTTACATATTATGTATTCATGATTCTATATTTATTATTTTAGTTTACACCCACGAACTATTCAAGTAACATTCTAAAGGATGTGGGAAAATTGTTGGCATCATTTAGAGTTCTATTGTTCTTTATATGGTGTATAGTAAGTGGGTTTTGTACGGCATTGTTATGGAATTTTCTATTCTGGCATTTAGAAACCTTAGCTAACACTAGCGAAAGGTAAATAAAAATGTATATTAATTATTTGCTATATGTATACTAATATTATATCTATATATATTTATAGTTGGACAGATTTCAGTTATATGAAAACATTGCAAGGATTAGTATCAGGAGTTCAATGTTTCGGTGGAGAAATTCCTTTTTTCTTTTTCTCCGGTTGGATTTTAAAAAAGATTGGACATGTGAACGCAATGTCGTTAGTGATAGTTGGATTTGCAATAAGATTTTATTTATATTCGATACTAGTTAACCCATGGTATGTACTTCCAATTGAACTATTCAATGGTATAACGTTTGGTATATCATTTTCCACTATGGCCTCTTATGCGAGTATTATAGCACCAATAGGCACTGAGGCCACACTACAGGTAGTAAATATTATTATTGAAATATAATATTTGTAAAAATATTCGAAAACCTATAACTTTAGGGCTTAGTTGGTGCTATATTTGAAGGTGTTGGTGTTTCATTTGGCAGCTTAATAGCTGGCATACTAATTGATCGCGTTGGCGGTAGCCAAACATTTTTCTTGTTCTCAATTGGTGCATTTATTTTCGCTGGTTGCCATTGTGCTGTACATCTATTACTAGGTAAACCGAAAAACGAAGTTGATGGAACTAGTCTCACAACGATCGATGAAATGACTAAAATTGAAACACAACCAGCAGTTGAATATAATACAGTTAATGATGAAGATATTGAGGATAAACGATGAGTTTTTTTTTGGAGTTTCTTAGAAAAACAAAAATATATTGAACTGTAATTTTATAAAGGTAGTTCAAAATAAATAATACTTTATAATGGACGGATATTACTTTTTGATGTTAACGAACTAAAAGTTAGCCAAGAATTACATCCGATGCTGTTCTACAAAACGGGCAGCAATTTTTTTGCAGCATTTTTATCTCAAAATCTTCAGTATGAAAAGCCTATAAATTTCAAACATCAAATTATTAAATTTCTATGTGATATAGAAATATAATGGACTTACATGATAACAACTTGGACACACGCTAATAAGCAATTCTGGTAACATATTACGATAATATTTGGTTCTTAATGGTTTCGGTTGTTTTATTATTATAACAACATTGGGATCCATTGCCCTCAATGAATCTCGATCTAAAGATAATGGTATAGCGATATTTATGCCATCAGCATCTAATGTACCATCAAACAGATCATCATGATATTCATTGGATTTCGGTGGGATATGTAACAATCGTTCAGCTTCTTGATCAGTTATTCCGATTTCAGGAAAAAATTCAACTAGCGGTAGAATTTCTTCAAAATACGAATGTTATACATAAATATCATCAACAAATTTATATTATAAGAATTTACCGAAAGATACAAATGAGAATACAAATTCTTGTTGACAATTGGAACATTTATTTCCGTGCAGGTGGACACTATAATTAGAACAACGATAACACATGGGCAAAAGTTCTTCGGGATCATTTAATCCACCAGGGCAAGCTTTGCTGATTACATAACTCATCTACAATTAAACCAAATTAGTATTATGACTTAGTAAGCGATTTCTACTTGCATCTATTTGATCTTGAACTCCGTGTGGTGGTTTTAAACTTTGCAATTTTATATTCGTCTGTAGATGTAATTTGCTCGCACCCAAAGATTTAGCTTGTTTGGAAAGTGTGTAAAATATAGCACTGTAAAAATTAATAATTTGATGTTTTTTCAATTTTCTCAAACAAATGTATAATGAATACTCACAATAAACTAATTCCTTTGGGAGGTGTTGCATTGCCTATCATATTAGCTACATAACGGCTTGTGTTAAATAAAGTTGAAGGCATATTGCTAGTAAATGGTTCCCTTAAATAACAATGAATAGTATTATACGCATAGTACAATGCAGCCATCTTATAAAATTTGTTGTAATCCTCAAGTGAATCATTATCTTTAAAATTAATTGAGTCGTCTTCATCATTTGCAGCCTTCTGATTCACCTCTAGATTTTGTTTAGCCTTCAACCAATAGTAATAACTAGCATCTAAAAACCGTTCCTCATAAACAGCACAATCAATCAAATCGTTTAATAGTCGAATTGCATCTCTGGGTTTTCCCGCCAATAAATAAGATTTTTGGGCAGCCTCAAATTGGTCTGCCTCAACTAACCAGTGTGCGTGATCATGATGCACTTTAGAAAGCACGTTAGGCATATCAGCAGCCAATCGAAATGCTTCAGCCCAATCTCTAGATTCAACGTGTAATTGAACCACCTCTGATTCAGCGCCAAGTTTGCGATAAATTTCAGCTGCTAATGGTAATGCTTCCAACCGTTTTAAATGACTGGCAATTGTGGAAAGTAAATTCTTATCAGTAATTGGTAATCGCCTTCCAATATCCAAAAGCCTGCATTAACATTAAGTTAAATATTAAGTACTGTCATTTTAAATTACTTGTTACTTACACATCGGGCCATCCTTGTTCTGCAACAATTTCAACTGCTCTTTCTTTCTCTCCTGCAGCCATAAGTAATTCTACAGCTGCTCTCGGTTCATGAACTGAGCAAGCCCATTCAGCTCTTCGTCGTATTAGTTCCAATTTGTCAGCAGTTGCATCTTCTTTCAAATATTCCTGAGCTAAATCAAATAATCGAAGTTCACTATACATAGATACTGCTTTATTACTGTTTCCACTTTGATGATAAAGTTTAGCAGCTTCCTTGAATTTCCCACCGTACGCTAAACAATCACCTCTTAATACATCTTTTGAGATATCTCCCCGTTTATGTTTATCCTTTAAGTCATTAATCAACTCCAGGCTAGAAAAATTCCTTAGTTTCACATATGCATCTTTTGCAATTTTGAATTGCAACGCTTCAGTGGCAGCTTCTGCCAATGAAATCCAATCGTTATTAGTAACACCAAGCGAAGCAATTTTATAAGCGTCCTCATATTTTCCCATTTCTATAAATTGCCACATTGTAGCACCCAATGCTAACGGGATATTGTTCATAGCGTTTCCTCGCAAACAAAAGGCCATTGAACCAGAAAGTCCAACGACAACTCCAAGCATATTCTGTGGACTTCTTGGTGGCAATGTATTTACATGAATACTTAGACCACCTGAAATATGGGAATAACACAACATAGATTCCATTTGAGTATTCCATGCTACAGAATTAATTCCGCTATCTTGGTAAAGAAGAGAATCATTTAATAAATCTCGAACCACTAATCGTCCTGCATCATCAACAATTGCTAATTTTTGTCTTGTACAATTTAAATCAAGACATCGTACTGCAGATAATACACTGGTAATCATAATTGGTAATGGATTGTCCAAAAATATTCGCCACACTTGACCATTTTTCAGCCCAAGCAATAATCCTTCTCTGCCGGGTGGCCCACCGATTACTTTAATATATCGAATAAAACTATCCATCAGCCATTCACGTTGCAAGATCCCACTAAAATCTAAACTTTGTAATTTCTTTTCCTGACAAAGCACTAAATGCTGAGCACACACTACTAATAAACTACAATCAAACTTCTTTGAAATCTTCTCCTTCACTTTATAATGCATTGGTTGATTTTCAGTAGAATTCAGTTCATAAAGAATAACTCTTTCAGCTAGCTGAACTGCCAGTCGATTTCGATATATTGCAATCTTATGAACAAGATCACGGCACTTGATACGTACCTTCTGACCTGATATGAGATGTTGAATAATAACATCACACATATTCTCCCGAAAAGCATACCGTTCACGGTATAGGGCATGAACAGTAGTGAATGTTAAATTATATGCAGCTAAAGTGCCATCTTGGCAACCCATTACAATTGATAATCCTTTTGGATGCAGTGCTGAAGTCCATACCCACGATTCGTATTTATCACCTAAAATACCTAATTGTACACCATCGCGTGTATAAAGAGTTACCGTTTTGTTGCATCCAGAAACTATAATAAATTCTCCATCGATTGAGTATTGTACGGATAGTGGATCAAAACCAAGGTTGCGTTCTCTTCCAATCATTTGGCCACCCAACGTAAAGAAGCTCATTGTTTGATTCCAATCAACAATACATAAGGAATCAACATTATCTATTAGAATTGGACTCCAAGCTAATCCATAAATGGCACTAGTAGAGCCATTCGATCGATCAATTTTAACTCTTTCCTCGCCTAATTTGTTTCGAATGGAAACCGTTCCGTTCGCTAAGCCTATTGCAAGATATTGCCCATCATAAGTCCAAGCACAGGTGTTAATACGGGACGATACCTTTACTTTTTGAACGGCCTTTTGTTCCATCGACCAGAACGAAAAATCGGAACTTGTACATGACGCCAACTGGTGTGAAACTGGATTGAACGCCAAACATAATATTGGATCATTATGACTACAACAATTAAGGATGTTTTCTTAATAAATAGAATTATTATTAAGTTATAATTTTGCTTACGAATATTTCAGTATTCCCTCAAATTTGTTGGACCAGATGATGACGCTCTTATCATTGCCGCCTGACGCAAATTTCTTTCCATCCTTTGCATATGACAGTGCATAGATAACATCCTTGTGACCTTTCAAAGGCCGTAAAAGAGTACCGTCCGTTGGTTCATAAATAAGTAGTTTATCCCCAGCTCCAACTACCAAATGTTCACCATCGGGATGGAAGCACAACGCATGGATTGTTACTTGTTCACACTTGGCAGATTCATCATGAATTTTTTCAATCCATTTTGGAACTGTTCTCATTTTAACACTTTTCACTCAGAGATTTAATCTCAATTAATTCTATTTGTTGGTACGATTGGTTGCTATGTAATAATTATATTTCCGCGTTTTAAAATCGACTTTTACCGATGTTCGTCGTCATTTGTTATGATGCCGAGAGTTGCCGCCTAAAGCAACATTATTTTTTATTTAAAGTTTATTTAATGTTTAATTAATAAAGTTGATATTTTGTGTAAAACCTGGTTGTTATAATGGATGAGTTTGTATTGCATCCCCATCCGTATTTCATGGAGGACACCGCCGTCGCTGTGACTCCTCTCGGTGGTTTCTTGTATGTGGGCTATCGTTCTCGAGTTATCTATCACATCAGTAAGCCAAGTAATGGAACGTTGCCTGAAACCATGTCTCAAGAATTGAATGAAAAGGGATCGTAAGTTGTCCACTAATTGTGAAGAAAGTATTAACTATATTCTGCTCTTTTATCATTACCAGGATTGTGAAAATGACTTGTTCATCGGACTGGACTGAGCATAAATATTTCGCTGTTTATCTTGACACAGGAGTCATTGGAGTATTGAATTTTCCAGAATGCCGCATTTTTAAAGCACACACTGGCCATAAAGAGGTTGGCGCTCATCTAAAGCAGTTTTTAATATTATCAACCTACATACTGTTTTATTATATTTTCTACTCAAGGTGGACGATGGTCATAACAAGTTGAAGGATGCTTGTTTACAATTCACTTCCGATAATTATCTAATTTCTGTTACACGGGGATTAATTATTAAGTATTGTGTAGCAACTAATTCGTATGTAAAGAGTATTTGTCCACAAACTATCAATGCTGTGCCAACCGGTATGGCAATTAATCCTTGCAATGAGAATTTGGTGGCAATTTCTTTGAAAACAGGTTCAATCATAGTGATGGATTTAAAAAGTATTGCTACATTTTATTTTTTTTTGTTCCGTATTTAAATATTCATGAATTTATTGTAGATATGAAACTGGTTGCTAAATTATTAAATCATTGCGATTATATATCGTCTCTATTATGGATGAAGGTAATGTCAACTGAAAGAGTAGAAAAGAAAATAAGAGGTGATGACGACTCAAGAGGTAGAACCCTTCCCGTTCTTGTAGATGAAGATGACATGTTTGATATGCATTCAGATTCTCATTTGAAACCGGAATTTGGTGTCCCTATACAGATTAAGAAAAAATCTGATGAAGAAATAACTACTAGTACTACAAATTGTAAAAAATCAAAAAATAATATATCGTTTGAGGAATCGTGTCGCCAATTGGAAAACATTCTACGGCAAGACGTAAAATCTAAAACTGGAACAGAGAATCTTACTGATGATGAGTTGTCTTCAAATGAGCTATCACCAGAAATAAGAAGAGATACATCTGAAAAACATGCGGCAACACATAATCGAAACAGCGGGTCTTTGAATAAAACTAGTAATAGTATTGAACCTGAAGAAGTTCAAAGAAACGCATTCTATTTTCCAACTGTATTAATTTCTACGTCCAAACAAGGTGGAACAGTGTTTTGGAATACCGAAACATTTACTGTTTGGGAAAATTTTAACAGAAATGAAGGAAAGAAAGCAATTACACCAATTGTTATTCAATGTGGTAAAAACATCATGGTAATTTCACGTGACGGAGGTAAAATAGTTAGTTTTGGAAAAGATGGAGATAGCTTAAGGTACAGTGTCCAAAACTTATAACTTTATATTTGATTGGTATTTACTTTTAAGTATAATATTGTAGGATTACTATCTCAAATATAAATAATATTTTCGATGTCCGTAAAATCACAAATGTAATACAAGTAAATTATGATACAAATGAACAAATATTTTGGACAATTCATCAACCAAAGCAAATGAGTTCAAAAATTATTTGCTATAATTTAATAGAATCAGGGAAAAAATTTGATATCATGTACGAGTTAAAAACGATCGATGCGAACATTCACTCTATGGTGATTTGTCCTCAGAATCCGAATAAGTATAGTTTTCAATATAATTGTATTATCTTTTAACTATTGTATTGACTGAAAATGATTGAATCTTGATATAGAATATTATTCGGTGGATGCACGAGTAGATTATTTCTCCTAGACTTATCGAATGCTACGAAATCCGGTTATAACGTTAGTAATATTATTGGTGTAAGCCGTGCTAAATTGCATGCCATGGCTTGGCATTCAGACAAGGAGAATTTAATTGCCTGTGGTTCTGAAAGTAGCGTATGTAGTAATATTATTTGAATTCTTTCAAACATTTTAAATTATGATTATGTTATGCTTTAGATTGGCATTATTGATATTGGATCATCCAAAGAGAAACTAAACTATCCAGTAAATTTAGCTAAATACTTTGAGAGTGATATATATTCTCTCTGTTGGGCCAGAGTAACTAAAACGAAATACTCATCAGAACCCATAATCGTATTGTTAGGTTGCTCTTCAACGGAAGCAGCTTATTATATTTATAATGGAGGTGTATCATTTTCAAGAGGTACATTCGTTCAATACGTAATTGTTATAGTACAACATATTATAATTATGCGATTTTAGCGTATTCTCTGAAATTTGATGAAAGAACAACATCTGTTGCTGCAAATGCCAAGTATATAGCATTTGGTGATGTTAATGGTGAAGTACTAATTACAGATAGTACTTTGGACTTTAATCGTCTTGCGAAAATAACTGTAGGAAATAAATATGTATCATCTATGTCTTGGCATTATTTAAAACTTGATACGTTAGCAGTTGGTTTGAAGAGTTCGACATTGGCTGTATTAAATATCAATTTAAATAATGAAGTGGATTATAAGGAACTTAAAGTACATTCTCAGAGAGGTATTAATTTGATTGACTGGAATAGGCTAAATCAAAATCGATTACTAGTTACAACTTTCGATGGTTTAATAATGGTAAATACAAATTTTAGTAATAATTTATATTAAAATGATCTAAGTATATTTGAATTAAAGGTGTTCGATACCAATGACTTCAAATGTATATGGAAATTCGATAATATTGCCCCAATTCTATCTGCCGTGTTTTCACCATTGAGTGAAAATTTTATCATATGTGCAGGCGTTGGTTGTTGTGTACGATGCTTTGATATCAGAAAAAATGTACCAGCAAAAGGTAAGAAATTGTTTCATATTAAGGAACCATATAATTTTCTTTTCACGAATATTAAACATGTTAATTACTTTTCTTAGATAATTATCCTAAGATAAAACCAATTTTCGGATCCGAAACATTATCCAATGGACGACCAAAAAAAGTTGCAAAAAAAAAGAATGCATCTTCTATAGATCTCTGTAAGGAAATGGAAGGAATGCAGTTAGCTACCTTAACTAATACGGAATCAATTGTAATTAAATAGTATTTTGAGTTAAAATATAATTATAATAATCTGTCCTGTTTAGAAATATGATATTGCATCTACTATGATACTATCAACGAAAGAGTTGAATCAAAATCCAATCGAATTACTGATTAAAGCAGTTATAGAAAATGACACGGGCGATATTTATAATATGAAGTTATTTGGGTCTAAAGAAGAATTTGGCAAGCTATTATTAGCAGAAAGTAATTATTAAAAAAGATTTCAACGTTTTTTTTTTAACGTTATGATGTCATTATAGGAATCAAATTAGCTGAGAGTAATTCACATTCATCGGGGCAATTATTTTTAGGACAGATTTCTAATGATCTAAAGCATGAAATTACAAAAGCAATGGAAACCAGAACACTAACCGATTTTCATGTATCTTTGGCACCAAAAGTATCATTCACATTTTGGAAACAGTGCTGTTTGTGTTTCGCTCATCAGAACATAGAAAATGGGTTTCCCGTACTTGGATGTAATTACCTCATGGCTTGTCATGAAAATACAGAAGCAATTGAACATTTATGTAAAACTCATCATTATAGGGAGGCTCTTTTACTGGTCAAAACCTATACACCGTGGGATGTTCAAACGTTTGCAGATATTGCATTAAAGTGGATTGATCATATTTGTTATACCGGTAATTTTGAAGGCGCTGCTTTGATGTAAGTAACATGAAACTATAAATTTTTGAATTGCACATTACTTTAGTTGTATTAATCGAATTTGTAGAGCACTTCTATTAAAGAAACCAGAAAAAGCTTTGAAAATTCTCAAGAAAAGAAACGAACCTAACGAACAATTGTTAAAGATAATTGAAGCCCTGGAATTGCAATTGAGCAACCTGTAAAACGCATCTTTAATTTTTTATGTGGAACTTGGTATATGTTCTAATAAAACAATTGTTAAATTCTTAATATACATAGATGTTATTTTAATTCATTAATTCATCAAAAACGAAATTTTTGATATTTTTAAATTTGGTACCGTTCAATGCTACCAACCTAGAGTGCTATGTCATTTCTCTTTTCTGGCAACTTAACTGTATTTTTGTTAGGACAAACTGGTAAGGTATTTGTGTTTGGGTTCTATTTCATAAATGTAAACCAGATAAAATTATAAAACCATTGTGTAACAGATAAATGTGATGTTTAAGAACCGGTGTGACTATTTGAAATTTAAATCCAGTTGATATTATTGAAATAAAATAGATACATTGAAATGGTCATTCTCAGTCTGGCGTACATATTCACATGACAGCGTCCACGAATGTGATTTTCGTATAGCTCGATTGAAATTTTACTGGTTTATCGGATTCAATGCGAACACGTTGCCTATCATACGAATGTATAATGTGCGTGAATTATTTGAACGGATAAGACATTCTCATAATGAATATCTTCCCAATAGTTTAAATAGCTGAATTATCGGGATATAGCTAAGCATGTTTGTTATTATTTTGAAATTAATGAAGACTCTTCACAAGTGCACGCTTCACTTTGTGAACTTGTTTTGCTTTTAAGTCGTGAATTTTCTTCCAAAATATTAAATATTGCTTCGATTCGCATGTATGTCTCGACGAATAATACATTTTAAATATCAAAAACAGTCACAATCTTCTTCGACGTTGATTTCATACAAATTGGCGATGCGTTCTCAATTTGTTTACAATTTGTATGAAAAAAAACGGTAGGATTTATCCTACTTGTCATTACCATGATACAAATATAAATATGTAAATTTTTATACCATGGTCATTACTCAGGGTATATACCAGGATACGATCATAGACGTCACTTAAGAATCCTGGAACCAACGGGTTTTCATCAAAATAATTTAAATGTGTAACACAATATATTTCTGCTTGAAATTGCTTTCATCGCCAGAACGCATGGTATATTGATACGAGGTGGATGAAAAAAATTCTTCGTATCAATTATATGGCATTGAGAACAAATAAGAAGTAAAGTCATATAGTAACTGTATGAATTTACTGCCTTTATATAATATAGTATATACTCCAGAATATAATTCAGAAATAATTTAGCTGAGTGTGGTTATTGTGCTATTCCAGGTATTTAATGCCATGGATTTGTGAAAGGACCAGCACGGTATCGACGAACATAGACACTTCACTGCAGCAGTGGCCCAATTACAGGTGATTTGACTATTTGACAATTTCAGAAATAGACCCACGTGCATTGAATCTGATTCAGTTTTCGACCAAAACAAAGCAGCGTGCTTCTCAAAATTGTTTTTAATTATTTGAGTGTTTTTAATTAAACAGTGCCAACTGAGTTATAAATTATAGTTGATAAAGTTGGCGTTAATCTGAAATCAAAATGAGTAAATGGTTGAATTATTTTACGCTGTGTTCTTTGAACAATGTGTCGGAGTTTCTTGGTGTGGCGCAAGGCAAAGATCCGGACAACTTGCTCACGAGTGTCAACAGGAATATTGTTCTATTGATGAAAGTAAGCTGAATACTCGTATATTATCAGCAGTAGTAATGTTTTATTTATCTATTTAATTCCTATTCATCTTCGATTATCAATTAAAGATGAGCAATCAGAAGCAGATCCAAAGCTGGACAGTACTGGATAGACTCACTTCCAAAGTTGTATATGACGGTTCAAAAGACCATTATGTGGGTGTTTTTGGTAATTCACATATTAGGTGTTGGAAAGAGAATTCAAAGGAGCTTAACAAAGTGAAGAAACAAAAGGTATAACATTTCTTCATACTGTGATTATACTCTTTATATTTTAATCAATTTCGGTTTTTATAGCTTAAAGGATGTGTATACGATTTGTATCAACTGAATGATTCTACAATATTTGTTATTTATGCTAATGGCTTAATTGAAGAATACAACAATGCAATCGTAACAAGAAAGAATGATGTAGATATGTCGGTTGAAACAAAGATTTTCGATTCAACTACCAGTTTTATAGAATCAGTTAAAATTTATGAAATTGAAAACTCCCAAACAATTTTAGTCACATATTTTATTAAGAATAAAACAACAGCTAGTGTTCAACTTATTTATTTTCTGTTAACCAAAACAGATTATGTATTGAACAGCAGCTACAAAAGGATTCAATTAGAACGTGGTAATGTTGAGGCCAAACTATTGGGATATACTATGTCTCGATCAGAGAAATTGCACAATTTGGTAACATTTTGTAAGTAAATATGTAATAAACTGTATATGACTTATAATTGATCAATTTCTGTTTAATGTAGGGTCTGATGGTCTAATTTATTCTGCAAATCTGGAAAGTAATGTGAATGATGATGTTGGTATGTTTGTAGCACCTATGGATTTTTTATGTACTGAACATAAAGTATTTGCTGAAGAAATATGTAGTGATTACATTGCTGTTTACGGAAGTAATTTAGATGGAGACGGTGCCTCATTAGTACTATATAGCATGGAATATAATATTGTGCAGTCAAAGCAGTACTTTAAGGCACATTTTGATAATTGTAAATTCTGGGTAAATGGAAATCGATTACTGATGGCATTTGGCCAAGTTTTAACTGTAATTACTTTTAAAATATCGCAAGAATTGTTGTGTGATTTACTCGGCTCAAGATGCTATCAAAATTTAGAGCAACATGTGGTGACCGATTTTATTGACGAAGAACCTGATATAAACGAGTATATTAATTTTAATGATTGCCAATACGGTGGACAGCCCTCAAGCAATGAGCAAATAACTGAAACGAAAAAATTAAATGGAATATGTTACACATCTGACGATAATAACAAAACATTATTGGATCAAAATATTATTAATGATAAAATAGATGAACTGCAACATAAATTATTTTCTTTTACAAAAATTAAATCTTTTGCCGATTCTTCGCTTGCCACTGAGAAGTGCAAAATCATGCTAGCTCATAATGATCGAGCGATTCCCTTTGATTATGATGAGCTGAATGTAATTAGTGAAAGAATGGAGCAATTGGGATTTTCTGAAATTCAAATATGCGACCAAGCATTAGCAATGGCCATAAATAACAATTTGCCTTCGGAAGTTTTGGCTTGTTTATTGAATTACAACAATAAATCAGACAAATGGTTGGTAAAGTCATTATGCTATGCACTATCGCTTCCAGGCGAATTAACATCAAATCAATGCAATGGTTTAACAAATGGATATAAGGAAGATGAAATGACTATGAAACGTTTAAAAGTTAAAATCATTGAGGCTATACTGACAAATTACATAAATAACAGTACGATTACAAAATATTTGCGTTCCGAGTTAAACATCGAAAATTCAATCGTCCTAATGAAATATATTCATTCGGTTTTTATCGATCCGGATATAAGTTTCAAAGGAAAATATAATTTTGAGTCTACATACGATTGTGATAATGTACTATTGAATTGGTTTATTGCAATTCTCGATAGTCAATATAACAGCTTTTTACTGACAAAAGATTCATCGTTATTGGATTGTCTTCAAAAATGGCAACTAACCATATTAGGTGTACAAGATAATTTAGAAAATATGAATGCCCTATCAGCAGTGCTGGATAAATTGATAGATGGTAAAACAATTATTCAGAAGAGACAATATTCAAAATGGTATAACGTAGAGCAGTTGAAGCTATATTAATAAAATCAAATTAATTTTTATTCGCCAATAATGGATTGTACTGAGTACTGAGACATATTTAAATAAAAAAACAAACATATTCAAACATCTTTATGATTAAAAATTTTAATTGATTAGTATATTATTGTTTGTTATTTGTAATCATGTGTAACTACAACATTATTCAAATTGCATTTTTACAGTTTATACAAAAGATTTGTGGCGTATAACCATGAATTAATTAAATAAATTTATATGACTATTCATGCGCTGTTTACGCATTTAATTAATTCAACCCCCAATCAAAGATAACTGAATAGAAGGGACACCGAATACATTTATAAAGAGAAAGTTATTTTTATTTTTTATTCAGCTAATAAATATTGGATGAGATTCAATTCCTGTGGTTATTCAAGGTATTCGTCCATCTTTGGCAGTAAAAAAAAGGAATAAGTTTGACCTGATACTGAATATACTTTAAAACAAATATTAACGAAACTTGGAAGTTATAAGTTTATGTTATGAATTGACGTTTCAATCTCAATGGTTCATAGAAGAGAGCTGAATTTTATTTTATCATGCGCAATAGCTGTCATGGAATTTATTCGGAATACTGATTAGGAGCATCTAATGTTCATTAAACGTAGTCCAGGAGACTATTGAGCGTCAGAAAGAGAGAAATTGAATATCAGTTGAGTGCGGATCGTAACGTTATTCGGTTCTAGTTTATTTTTTGTTTTCTTCTAACTAACCCAGTGTGATTTCTGATTCCGTTTCTTTTAGGTAAAAATTAAATCAAATTGTAATTGTATAATTGTGCTTTTAACTAATCAAATATGTAAAACGATGTGCTTTTTGAATATTCGTAATTTTAAATAAATAGAGAAAATATATGCAAGGATATAATTATTAATTGAAAACGGTGTACATGTTTCAGTACATGTTCAGTGTGAACCCATTTTTTTTGCACTCATTTATGTTATACTTGTTGAAGCGAATAGTCAAATAGATTGGCTGAATATAAACTAAAATATTTAATAATTGTGGCCACATCCTTGGTATTCGATCAAATGATCAAAAATCTGGAATTTTAAAAGGAATTTTACCGCATGAAATATAATAATCCAATGTGAAATCATTTGTTTAAATGTTTCATTTCAAACTCAATCTATTTTATAATATTCATTTCAGTTTCTGTATATCCATGCAATTCAATTTTTTTTTACCAAGTTCATTAAAATAATTCTATCGTACCATTATCAGATTAACAAATTCATATTCTTCTCATATCATTATTAAATTCTTCTTTTAAATCAATTTATACGCAGGAACAAACCATTTAGTGTAGAGTTTATTTTTCAATTTTATTAGATCAAGTTAATAATAATATAGCCATTGATGAATAGCATCATTTTGTTCGCACCATTATGAATACAAATAATTTGTTGTTATATACAAATATTGTTAGACTTACATACAATCAATTTATTTTACTAGATTAACATGGCTAATACTAAATGTCTTATGTCGACGCTATCTGGGGATTACTTATTTATTTGATTGTTACACTTTTAATGGTTAACTACTGATACATATGTGTACATATCCATATTAATTTCATTCATTCAATCCTCGATTTATGGTGTGTCTCACTAAATTGGCCACCAAAGATTCACCGTTTCACGTATTATATACTTAGATCAATTTGCATTGTGTTCCATCAAATTGTTGTACATTGAATTTTTCCTGTTCAGTCTCTTTATTTCGTTGTCTCGTACACGATCGAGTGTGGCCACATAAATTCTATATTAAATATTTTATTCATCCATTAAATAAAATATATGAATAATTAAATAATTAAATTAAAAATATATGAATATAAAATATAAATAATGATAGCATCATTTCCATCCACTATTCAGAAAAATGTTAATCAAATAAATTATTTTTTCATTTAAATTAAATATTGTAATCATAATTGCTGTTATTCCTTCATTGTTGTCTCCTAACTATATATAATTTGCTGATACAATTTTATTTTTCTATTGTTTTTGGTTCGTTATCAAAACTTACTTGTAACGACCGATTATGGGTTAAAATAATAAATGTAAACGTTATTAATTGTGCAGAAAAAATCGATACACGGCCTGGAGTGTTGTTGTGGTTCGATACGTCTGTCATTGGACATGGACGGGGATTATATGGATATGGATATTATATGAATATTTCCAGTGGGCATTGGTAAGTCAGTAGCCATACGGCACGTATTCCTAATTCTATTAGATTAGGACTCTAATATTTCATTACACGAATACGAGAATTGAAACGAGTCTCATTGGCACACACCACTCTCGCATTTTCCTATTATTATTATTCTTAAAGTAAAATAAAAATTTCCTTCGGTATTGATTCTTATTAAACAGTAGAAAATCTATTGCATTCAATCTGGCACGATTTAAAACATAAAAGTATAAAGAAAAAGCTGAAAAGAAATATGAATAAATGTAAGGATAGGATAGCGCCTATTTGGTTGTTAGGTCAACCCACTTAGGAAATGCTTTTAATATTGACAATACTTTGTTGCTGTTCTTAGACAATAACTAAATGTTCAACTGGTTTCCATTCATTCTGTAGGTGGTTTTGTACAAATAAAATTTCACGTGAAATTGAATTGGGTGGGGGTGAAGCAAGATTCAATGCAATGGTATATGGATAAAATTATTGATTACTGTGTATGACTGTGTATAGTAGGCAAAATTGTTACTTATTGAATAGATGGTTGAATACATATGTATATAGATAAGTTACAATATGATATACATAGTTTAGTACATGATGAAATATGGTTGTTAATACCCGACGGACGGATTCAACGTGATTTGCGATAGTGGTCAGTTCATAATTTACGAAACTACAAAGGTTGAGTACTTTAATCCGTGTGATGCGCAAGGTTTTTTTGATTCTAAGTTTTACAAAAACCCAGCAGCTACGTTATGTTTTATGAGTAGCACATTAACTTTACTATATTGCTTATAAAGTATAAACACGCGATGGTATTTTTTAACCACTACATTTTTTTTTATTTTACTGATTTCATTTCATTTATTTTCCTTTTGGGAGTAAAAGTTTAACAAAATGCTTTCATATGATCCATGCATTTATTTTTTAATACGGATCAGGGGGAAAAAGAGGTATCAAAAAGGAACTCATGCGTAGTACGAGTTAATTTTTTTAACCGTTTATACTGAAAAATAAGAATTGTGAACCCAAAAGAGACAACAAGACTCACTGACTGGTGATGGATGTTCATTCCTAAACGTGGAATAGTTTCTGTATTATTTTTATTTAGAAAATTCAGTATTTTATACTTGTTATCCAATGGATGACGTGTTTATGAATAATGTGTTATTGCAATTTGATTTGCGTGTTGCGTCGAATATAGAACACCATTTTAGGTTCACAAAATGATTCCATATTATATTCATTACATAATATCGTCTACTCGGGCCATAGAATATTAACTGATAACGATGTTGTAGACGGTATAAGGATCACTAATGTATTTCGTATTACTTTCATAAATATCGAAATGTGAAAGATGAAAATAATTGCTATAAACATGATTACATTCATGAATAAATTATTAAATGATTCATACTCCAAACTGTTCAATGATCGGTTGCCATAAGGTGGTTACATAACTGTAATTCATTAAATTTAATATTTGATAGTGACTATGTTTTATTTTTCAAATGCTATCACTTGCGAAATGGTATATGTAGTTGCCTGTATTAATGCATTTCATCAAAAAATAAGAAAAAGAAATGATCATTAAAGGATTACTTAATGCTTACCATGTATGATTCATTATAATTATCAATACTATTATAAGATGGTGAAATTAATATTGAAAATATTGCTAATTACCGTCAATGTTTATTCATTAATAAGTAATTAAACGACAGTGGCAAGTTCAAACACATTTATATACTGAGAATTAATTACAGGCAATGAAATTTATATTGGGTTGGGGGATTCTTTTAGAGTGCAAACCGGGATCGGTCATATAAATTATGCGACCGATTGTAATCAATCATCAGTTCACACTTTTACTTTTGTTAATAAAGTTCAATAACGTCTTTTCTTAGTTGTGTGTTAAAACATTTATTTTGGTCTATTAACTTTCTTGACCGACATGAAGGTATAAAAATTTAGTTACTTGCTAACTTTACATTTCCATCAATTGTTCGTAGTCACAATATAAAATTTTTATATTTTTCCGGTCTATTTTTAGCGATTCGTTAGCATTTTATTTATTCTAGGAATATGTTTTTGTATTGCCACTTCAGTACCAATAGGCGATGATAAAGTAAAAGATGACTTTAATACGGATTTAGATACATTGATTGAATCAAATGATGAAGATGATAAAACAAAAAGTATTCTACATCCGATGAGTACACAACTGTTGCCAATTGACTACAATACAAAGAAAGATAAAAAGGATACTGATGACCTGGATAGTGCCAATACTTTTGCTCTTGGATTTTATGGCGGTGGTTGGGGAGGTTGGGGTGGCTGGGGTGGCCCATGGGGTGGTTTCGGTGGTTGGGGTGGTCCGTGGGGTGGCTTCGGTGGTTGGGGAGGTTGGGGTAGACCATGGGGTGGTTTTTGGTAATTAGTTCATCAGATGAAACTTTTATTGCAATAATGAGTTATGTTAACCATTGAATGAATAGAAAATACAAAATAAACATTGGAAAAATATATATAAGCGTACTGTTGAATCGAATTCAAATTTGGATAATGGATATTCACTATACATTCATTTCTCTCTTCCTGCTTCTATCTCCAGTTTCGACTGTTTGTTATATGTTATCGCTTTTTGTTGTTACCTCTATTTGTAGTAAATAGTGGACAATCTTTTATTCTTGTATAGCATATGATGTTTCCGGTCAAAAATCTCATTGCACATTTTAATATATTTCATTTTAAATAAATATAAAATGTGAAAAATTGTAACTCATCCAAATGATTAATTCTTTTATTTTTCATTTCTGTGTCTATAGCTAAGTTTTAGGTATTAAGGATTAAGTTTTGAAACGGATTATCAGTAAGATGATGGCATCATTTAATAACATATCATGGGCTGTCCAAATATACGCAATATTCCAGTTAATACAGTTAAGCGGATTTGTATTTAGCCAAACAAATCCATCACAAATCTGTCCAAATGCTGCCGAAATATCACCTTGTGTATGTAGTGTTAAAAAGAATGGTTTAGATATATTATGTGAGGCCACAGATGTAACACATATAAATCGTGCCATGGGTGTACTCAAGGGAAAGAGCCCCATTATATTCTATTTAAAATTACGGCATAATAATTTACCAAAGTTACAAGGATTTGTTTTCTTGGCACTCGACATCAGACACCTGACGATTCATAATAATAGTTTGGCAGCCATTGAAGAGAGTGCCCTAAGTTCATTAGGTGAGTTTCAAATTTTATTAATATGGTAATAAAATTTTTCCTGTTAATTTTCACTTCTTTTTTTTAAATTCCTATTTATCCAAAATAGGCAAAGGTTTAACTCAACTAGATATTTCAACAAATCAACTGCAAAATGTGCCATCAACAGCATTAAAAAATCTCCATCATTTGCTTATATTGAATTTGAACCATAATAAAATATCACAAATACATAATAAAGCCTTTGAGGGTCTAGACACCCTCGAAGCTTTAACGCTCTATGAAAATAAACTAAGCGTTATTGAACCGGAAGCATTTCGTGGTTTAGACAAGTAAGTTAAATCGATCCCATTCGCATCCATAAATATAGTCGAGAACAAAATATAATTTTATTATTCTTTTGTAACTAAATTGATTTATAGAAAGTTGAAGCGATTAAATTTAGGTGGCAATGAACTAACATCAATACCACAAAAATCTTTATCGATACTAAACACTTTGAAGAAATTGGAAATTCAAGAGAATAAAATCCGTGTAATACGTGAAGGTGATTTCCAAGGTATTTTCCGTTATTATATTTATCTCATTTCATATTAATCTGCTAGAGTAAGAACATTCTAAAATTATAAACGAAAAATATTGATTTTTATTTGAGGTTTGGAGAATTTAGATTCGCTCGTTTTGGCTCATAATTTATTATCGAAAGTACCAGGTAAAGTATTCAGTCATTTAAAATTGTTGAATTCACTTGAATTGGAGGGTAACCAGATTACTCACATCGATAAAGATGCTTTTGCTGGACTCGAAGGTATGAAAAAAATTAAATCATGACTTTTTAATTGGAAATTGTATGATTCGATTGTTTTATAACATTTGGTGTAAATTAGAGAATCTTCAATATCTACGGTTGGGTGATAACAATATACATCAGATACCGAGTGAAGCACTACAGCCACTTCATCGGTTAAGGAACTTGGATTTGCGCGCAAATAACATCAGTTACATTCTAGAAGATGCTTTTTCTGGGTTCGGTGATTCCATTACATTCTTAAATCTTCAGAAAAACGAGTGAGTATACACTGGGGATGTTTCAGTTTCCGCTTTTGTTTCAGTTCTTTGAAGTTATTAACTATTCGTTACTTTTTTTCCATATATGATAGTTTGAAAATGCTGCCGGCTATGGCATTTGAGAATCTCAACTCGTTGGAATCATTAAGCATTCAGAATAATAAATTAGTTCGTATACCAGAAGATATAATGGAAACATTGATGGATACATTAAGGGTTGTTGAAATACAAGGTATAATAAAACTGCTGAGTTACAACATGATATATTATTTGTAATTAACTGCACTCCCTTGGATTAATGACTTGTATCATTATAATTTCAGATAATCCATTAATTTGTTCATGTGAATTACTGTGGTTTCCAAAATTATTGAAATCATTGAAGGACCGTGATGATGAGATGACGCAAAAGAAGCGTCCAATGTGTACGATGGCAAATGAAAATCGAGAATATTTTGTGCAGAACATGCCCGTTGAACGGATGAATTGCATCAATAATGTCGGTTCGGCTAGTTTGAGTAGTTTCAGTGTTCGTTGTCAGTTAAATAACAATTGCATTTTCCTTCTACTTGGTGGTATGACTTTTATTCGATTTTTCTAAGTGAACATATATGGATGACGATAAAAGGAAATCATATAAAGTTTAAGCAGCTATATCTTACTCTATTTTATTTAAAAGAAGCATATCAATCCGGCTTTGTTTGTTATAGTATAAAAATCTCTGTCTTTTAAAACAAGAAGTTCTATTTGCCATTACAATTCCATTTTAAGTGTCAGATGATGGAATTGATATGCGCAACGGAATTCATGTGTCTAGTTTCATGTGAGAAAAGTGGTACGAGGTATTTCGTTTCATTTTAAAACAAATTATTGAATTATCCTTTTGGGAATTTAATTGTAGCATATCTATGTGGTATTTTATCATGTCCATTTATTGGTTCTCTATTTATTCATATTGATTAGTAATAAATTATAATATAAAAATAACATAGAGAATTAAAAGTTAAATAACATGAATTTGATGGCACAATTGCTAAGTAAATGGAATATGTGGTCAACAATTAAATATAAATTGAAAAATTTATATGAAAAACATATCAAACTTACATTACATATCACTGAATTTCTAGTTGTAATTTTGATTGAGAAATTAAAGATTTCGAAATATACAACACATATCATAATGTTATTATTATTAATTATAAATCTAGTTATACTTTAATAGAATTATGTAAGTTTAAATTAAAATCCATTGTTTTTCTTCTATCAAAGACATATCGAATATTGAAAGATAAGATAATTTTGTTTCTAAACAAAAATTGTTTAAAAATTGAATCTAAATAATGTTGTATCTTATATACTATGTAATAGTTTAAATGATGGAGTAATAATTCATATACAAAAACATATCAACTATTTGATTATTCTAAGTATTTAGTATTAATTATATGAATAATATATTGTACACTTCACGTATAATGTGAATGATTTATAATTGGATTAAACAAATATAAAGAAATGGAAAAGAAAATCAGTTGTAATCGCAATCATATCATTACATTTTATAAAGAGAAATTAGACATTAAGTGAGCTATAAAGATGAAATTACACTTGAAATTAAGTTTGTTAATATATTAATTCAATTAGTAAGAATTTATCATTAAATCAACAAGGATTTAATATTTTTATTGACGAAATTATAGATGAGTCAAAAACCATCAACCATACGACAATGAAAGAGAAATATTATGATAATCATTTATCTTGAGCTTTTCTAAATGGGTTTCGATACTCGCATTCTATTACAAGATTGTAAAACATATGGGTTGAGATTGATTGTTTTTTCTGTAGTTACCAATACAATGTATAACAATAAAGAACTATGTAGAATATCATAACATGAGATATAAGAAATCAAGCAGATAAAACAAAACAAAACTATGTAAAGGTTACAAATTTCAATTATTGATATTATTATTGTTCAATATTACATTTTGTCTCTCTATGGAATAATTTCCTTTCATATTTATGGAATTATAAGAACAATTCAATATGTATTTAATGCCTTAAATGGATTATAATTTCTAATTAATTAATAAATTTTTTATCACTCCAAATTCTCAAGCCTGTGTTACATTTCATTTATTTATGAATTCTTAAGAATTCTTTATAAATACATTCGTGAATTTTACTTGAATCGGAGTAACTTTCATATTTTTATAAGCCGCAGTAAGATTATTAAGTGAATTAATCGATGGTAACGGACGATCAAATGGAAATCCCATTGAACGACGATCAGGAAATAATCTGTCACGTAAACCACAGAATGAGACCGCATCATTACAACTGAATATCCTGTAAATAAAGTCAATTTAAATGAAAAATAATCAATTTTGATCGACACATACTTGTCAACTTCTTGATGTACAGTATCATCAACAAAATTGGAGATCATGACAAAGTAATCGAATGTAATTCCTGTCTCATTCCCCTTGGGCACCAGCATGTGATGAGGCCAACCACAGCCACAGAATTGATATCGTGAAAAATCCTCTGATGACAAATTCATATCTTCTGGTCTTTGAATACGACGAAATGATCTTTCATATGGAATCGTTACCGTTGAATTTTCTGACAGTCGAATGATTGTATTTCGACCCGGCATTACTTCAAAATTAAATCTATTAAATCCATTTCCAATAACAATTTATTCAGAAACCAATACTTACAAAATACTTGAAATTTGTCCATTTCAATCATCAAATTCCTCTGTTCTTCAAATGTGAACAATTTACCACTTTCATCGTATCGCGGTACAATGAAAATTCGACATGTACCTCGTTTTGGATATTCGCTGAAACCCAATTCGATATAAAAAATTATAGTGCAATTAATTTCTTTTTCAAATATGAATTTTTGTAAAAATGTCCAACATAATGTACTTACTCATTGTTTATTACAAGCACTTTGTATTGAAATGGGGCATGTTGTAAATGAGAATACTCAAAAGTCACATCACCATTCGGTTGAAAATCTAAACCACCATTAATATTTATATCCGATTGTTGCCAATAGGTCAACAGTACATTTCGTATTTTACCATCTTTCAACAATTCCGTGCTGATGGATTCAATGGACACCTGTTCAAATGATAATTGTTGCCTCGTGTACGGTTCTAATGAATTCTTGAATAGCTTAAACAATGAATCGATAAAACTGTGCCAACGATAGAACACCGGATCTCTCATTGCCGTACTAACTTCACCCATAACACCATTCGCCTCCATAAATCTATTCTCTGGATCATGTGCAAATGAAATAATATTATGTCCCATATTATGTAGATTTCCGTAAAATCGACGATTCACTGAGAGTGCAGATGCTTCTACCAAATCACCAAGTATATCAATTCCCTTAATATCATCCAAAGGTATACGAATTCCACTTGGCTGTAATTAAAATAAAACGTAATTGATTTTATGAAAATTCAATATATAGCAAAATCTATATATACATCCATGACCACTTTGTTTCTAATTGCCTCTTCAATTCGTTGTTTCCAATTTTCGAGATCGGTGAGACGAATCATACCCGCGTCTGGACGATCGATATCCTGAAGAAATGTATTTGGGGCTCTTGCGGGATATGGTACGTTCGATGAACTACGTACCAGTTTGGGATAATAACCCTCTGTAATTGGAGCATGGAAATCATCAAAATTTTTAACGCGAGGCAGTCCATTACAGAAACGTTCCGCATTAAATCGTGCTACCAACTGGCATTAATTATTTATCAAAAATGTAATGTTACTAATTGCTAGCAAGTAATTTGAGAAACAATATTTTTACCTGATTATGCATATAATAGAACAATTCGCCACGTCGATCTTTTCTAATAATTGATATCGGTCCTTCTGCCGGATAAACCAAATGCCAATGCCAATGATGTAAATTGACACCGATATCCTCACGGAAGTATGCGACTCGTTGTTCAATTTCCTTTTCTGATGCTGTATAATTGAATGGTAACGGTATTTTTCGTCTTAGCGATGAATTGAGCACGGTTGCTTCCTCTTGGGCTTGGGGAAATACCGATTGTGCCATAAAATTATCAGGAAATATTTGGACAATAGATGGTATTGGAATGTTTCTGGTATCAGATCGATGTTGCATACACACAGCATAAGTATATTGAAATAATCCCGGATTCAAACGATCACGCAAGAAGCAACAAGTAGACAACAATGATGAGACGTTATCACATTTCATCATAATATCCATCAATTTGCCGGCAATTTTCTTGTGGTCATCATTGAATAATGAAAAGTTTGAAGTCCGATTTAATATATTTGTAAATTCAATGTCAGGAAAACTAATTGGTTGTAATGAAACCTTGAAATAATATTAGTATTTAACTGTTAACTTGAAATAATGGGTGTATAATAAAATATTAATTACAATTCTACTAATGGTTTCGTCGGTGGTATACACTTCTTGAATACGTTCACTCAAATCCTTGTAACGATCACTATAATAATCTGATGTTAAGGCAAATCGAATTTTTCCTTGGCCTCGTTTCATAAACAACGGCTCTCGTGGCCGTTCAAAGAGTAGCACTAAATCACCAGGGGTGTCAGACATTGTTTCAATATTCTAAATCAATTGTGATTTACACGCTTTAAAAATGCAATTAAAACTGGCATTTACTTGCAAATTTCATTGCATTTATACGAATGGAATTTCTTATCAATGCCTTTACCATCGTAATTGGTATCGTTATGATATTGTCCTCTGTCGTAATTACTTTTACTAGTATTCTAAAGGAAGTGATTGGTTTAATGAAAACCATAAAATAAATGATAAATTATTTAAATGCAGTTAATGTTGATAGATTATTATTGATTCAAAGCACAAATATATGTTATAAATTGTTACATCGATTTTAATGAATTATAAATGAAAACGGTTTATTCTTTGCGTACATATGAGTTGGAGAAACGAATGCTGAGCGAACCAGCAGTCATATTTGTGTTGGCATTCACATATTCTTGAAGTGAATTGGAACGATTTGGTCTATCAAATGGATAACCCATGGCACGTCGGTCAGGATATTTTTGGTCACGTAATCCACAGAAAATGGCAGCACTCTTACATGCTGATGTAGCTGGTCTACAAAAACAGTATCAGTGAGTTGAATAATTGTGCACATATAAAAGATTTTGTTTAAAAAGTCTTAAATTATTTACTTACTGGTTTACATTCTCTGGTACAACATCATCATCGTAATTAGATACCATCACAAATACATCGAATTCCATTCGGGAAGTGTTGCCCTTTGGTACCAACATATGTTGTGGCCAACCACAACCACAGAATTGATAACGGGCAAGTGCTTCGCCCATGAGTCCATCACTTTCACGTTGAATTTGACGAAAACTGGTCTCATATGGGATTGATACAGTTGAATCTTCTGATCGACGAACAATTGTGTTATTTCCTGGACTCACTATAATTATTTAATGAAATTTCGCATATTAATAATACATTGTTATAGATTTTTATTACTACTAATAAATACTCACAAAATACATCGAATTTATCCATTTCAATCATGTAGAGGCGTTGCTCAGCAAATGGTAAACGAATACCACGTTCATCAGATTTTGGTGCAATGAAGATACGGCAAGTTCCGCGTTTCGACGATGATGTTGAGTTATTCACAATGATACGGTATTGGTATGGGGCATGTTGTAAATGTGAAAATTGGAAAAATACATCTCCATCTGGTTGGAAATCAAGTCCACCGTTAATATTAACTTCAGATCTTTGCCAGTAAGTTAACAATTGATTTTTCACTTCAGGATTCTTCAATAATTCTGTTTGTACACTGCTAACTGTGATTCCGGTATATCCTAATTGTTGTGGTGTATACATTTGAAGTGTATCTTTCCATTTCCTGAAAATGGTATCAATGTATCCATGCCAACGATAGAAAATTGGATCTCTCATTGCTGTATTAACATCACCCATAACACCGTAATCTTCCAAATAACGGTTTTCTGGGTCGTGACTGAAAGAAATTACATTGTGTCCCATATTGTGAAGGTTTCCATACAATTGTCGATTTGGAGTTAATTGACTGGCTTCAACGATATCACCGAGAATATCAATACCTTTTGCCTCATCTAGAGGAATTCGGTTACCTCTTCCCTAAATTGGAAAACATATAAATCAACATTCATATATATGAACTATTAATTACTCATTTGAAACTTACGTCTTCAACGAAACGTTGATCAATTGCCTGTAAAATACGATCCCTCCAACGTTCCAAATCTCCCACTTCAACACGACCACTATCAGCACGATCTAAATCACGAAGTACGGTATTAGCAGCACGGGGTGGATATGCCATATTGGATGTAGTCCTGACCATTTTTGGAAAATATGCTTCTGCGATTGGTTCGCGGAAGTTATTAAAGTTCCTTACTTTAGTTAGACCATGAGCAAATCGGTCAACATTGTAACGTGCAATCAACTGTAATAAGTATTTAAACATATTATTAATTTGGATACTGTAGTTGAAATGATCGTCATTTTTAATTACCTGACTGTGCATGTAGTAGAACAATTCACCTCGTCTGTCCTTCCTAACAACATTATCTGGCCCTTCACCTGGATAAACTAAATGCCAATGCCAATGATGTAAGTTAACACCGATGTCTTCACGGAAGTAAGCTAAACGTTGTTCTTCCTCCTTCTCTGATGCTGTATAATTCAATGGAATTTCAATTTGACGTCTGTTGGCCGTTTCAACAATAGCAGTTTCTTCCTGTGCCTCTGGAAAAGCTTGTGGAGCAACAAATTGGTCTGGAAAAATTTGCACTAATGATGGTACTTGCACATTCTTAGTATCTTGGCGATGTTGAATTACTACAGAATATACGTATTGGAACAAATAAGGATTCAAACGATCACGCATATAAGCAGCAGTGGACATCAAAGTAGGAATATCTTTGGTGTTCATCAACAATGTAATCAATCGTCCAGCAATAGTACGATGACTTTCAATAAACAAGGAGAAATTTCCTCGTCGTGGGATAACGAGAGCAAAGTCGATATTTGGTGGTGCAATGTTTTGTAAAACAACCTAGCATTTTGAAAATGGTAGAAAATGGCTTCAATTTAAATTGCTATTATTTGCATTTACTCACCTTTCGTTGAGCATCATCTCCACTGAATCGATTTTGAATATCTGTTCCAATCACCTTGTAACGATCAGTAAGGAATGCTTGTGGAACCTCGATAGCCACATTACCATGGTCTTTCTTGGTAAAGACTGGCTCACGTGGACGTTCAAACAATAACGTTAAATCCTGGGCTTTAATTTGCGACATTATCTATTGTTTCTTTTAACTATTTGACAGTAAAATTTACACAATTCACTCCGAAGAACACTTGGTTCAAGTTATGCACAAATTCTGTTGTTTCCAAAAATTGAACAGTGGGTTTTTATACAAAACTCCTTATCAAAAGAAAACCACATAATTTGGAAATCACATAATATATTCTACATATGTTTCTATGCAGGCTTGATTTAGATATTTTATCATTGGTTGTGGTTATCCTGAACGTTAGAATAAATAAATTTGTTTAAATTTGGTCATTCAATTTGATAATATGTATATCTGTGCTACATAATTATAATTCGAATCGATTTGAAAAAGAGAGTGAATCGATATATGAAGAAATGTAAGATAATTACTTTGTAAAAAAATCAAATTGTAACCATGGATTTAAGATAGGTCCATCATATAAATGTTCTTACTGCAGATTATTAAATTTTATACAGTTCACTAATTTGAACAAGCCATGAAAAAGATGTTAAAGTGATCCAAGAAAGTGGGACTGAAACGTGAATTCTGGTGTAAAAATGCTGAAGGAAGAGATTATTAGATGTGAAAAGTTCAAGGAAACTTAAACACTGAAGAGTTCTGTAACAAGAAGAAAGTGAATTAAATTTTAAAGATATCCAATTGGTAGTCAATTGCCACCAATCGAATATTATCTAAAATTGTTTAAACAATACAATAACTCATTCGTTTCCAAATACTTTCATATTACCCGTAATTTTATTAACATAATGATTATTAATTGAATATGTAACATAATGATGAATCAAAATCCATGGACCGATTCGAAAAAAAGAATGAAATAAATATACGGCATTTAATGCAATCAATTTTAAACCCACCGTGAAAGTGGTTGCATATTGGCATCCATTACAAAATAATTTATTAAATTTTAATTATTTATTAATTTTCAGTCTTTTTTTCCTCAAATAAATTTGGGTCCTCGCTAAATAATCACGGTCACGTCGTTGGTTACGCGGTTTTTGCCATTTAAAATCGTATAAAGTAGGGGCGGGAAAATCGACGCAACTTGTTGCGAAAAACGATTAATTTGAATACCATTTGGAAACCATATTATTTCCCATCACATTATTAAGATGTAATGAACTCTATTTAACACTTTCCACTACTTCATTTTAATTAAAATAATAATTTTTATTAATCAATCTAATTTTAAAAATATCGGGGACACTTCATTTTTTAAAACAATTTCACCTCATTACTTCACAACGCCTCCCGTATGCGGAAGATTAAACTTGGGCAACTGTTTTTAAAAATATTTGCCCTGGTGGCAAAAAGCCGAATTCACCTGTTGTTATTTTAATTACTCGTTAAAAATTTGAGTATTGACAATAAAATAAAATTATCAGATAAGAAGCAGTTTTTTGATCCTGACCGCATAATCAGACGAATTCTGAGATCCTTCCACAATTTGCTACTATCCCATGTAAATTCACTCTTTCTTAGTGGCACTCTGGCTCTCCTTCACACCAG
>JXOR01001730.1:0-12090 GCA_001014335.1 Coboldia fuscipes | reverse complement strand
GAGCAAAGAGATTTTTGGTGAGTCGTTTGTATAATTTCAATCTGACGGATATTCATTATCTTACTGAACTCTTGTTTCTCCGTATTTAGATTTCCTTTACAAACGTACTAACGAGCTGGTTGAGTCACCATACTTTAATCAAGTGTCTAACTTTACCCAAGACTTGGATAGACTATACAAAGATCTGATGGCAAATGATGCGATTACAAACATCAAGAAATATTCTGTATTGACTATTCATTTCCTAAAAGAGCAGTACTTTAAGGTGGTTCCATTCGGCAAAGAGCTTCATGAAGTTCTTATGGAAATTTATGAAGAAATTAAAACTTTAAAGGCATGAAATTTTATCAATATGATTCTGATTTCATACAGATTGAATTCTATTGATTTTGTTATTTTTAGGAATTAGAACCAGTACAATTATTCCTGCAAAAAGCAGCAGAAGTACAATCAAAATTAGATTGGATAGCAAATGAATTCCAAATCGAAAATCGCATGCAAAATTTGTGGCTTATGTTAAAGAGTAAGGTGGCCAAGTTCACACAAACAGCTCTTCAAGCAGATGACCACTACAGAGAAGCCAAAACTAATTTCATATTTGATCCACATACTGGAATAATGCAATTAGAACAGAAACTACCGATGTCATGGCACGCATTTAACGAAACACCCAGATTTGAAGAAATTCCTGAATACAAATTATTGATGAAAGTCCAAGAATTCTTTGCTGGAAGTAACTTCTCTATATGGAATCTATACTATGAATATAAACCATATACCGATCCTCACTCATGGTTACCGCCATTCAAAGGTATTATCCATCTTTCATTGAGAATATTAAATTTTAATTTCATACTTCTTTTTCAGCTCATGCCCTCATGATTGGCTCTCGACATTACATGACATTTGATAATACCTATGTGTCCCTTAACCAAAAATATGTTAAATTGGATGTTGACCAAATGAACAAACCAGATCAATGTTCCTATGTTTTAGTTCATGATTTCTTAGATGGAAATTTCACAATTTTAGTCGAACCGACGGTAAAAACGAATTTAATAACGTTAGAATGTTTTAATTAACATTAATCATTTGACAGATATTCTCTTATAAACGGGAAATGATAGCGGCTAGAAAATACACCTTTATCACAGACAATCAAGTGCTGGATTTCGATTTAGCTGAACAAACTGTTAGACTAAATCGTGATAAATCAACCAGTTTGCCAGTACAAGTTGGTGACACTGTGGTCTACAGGGACGCCGATACATTAATTCTCGAATCTGAGAAGGGTGTTGCAATGCATTGTAACTTGCAATTCGATATTTGTTGGCTACAAGTCAGTGGATGGTACTTTGGAAAAACCGCTGGTATTCTTGGCACCATCAATAATGAACAATATGATGAATTGACTACATCCTCACAAAAGGTTGCATTAACAGATACCGAATTCACCAACAGTTGGTCATTGAGAAATTGCCGCAATCAACAACCACGAACTCATATTACACCCTCTACACCAGTTCTAACCATTTGTGATTCGTTCTTCAAGGCGAAGACTTCCTACTTCTACAATTGTTTCAGTACCGTCGACCCAAATCCGTTCTATGATATGTGTTTAGATATGGGTATGAATTCAATCTCGTTAATTCTAAACGAAGAACATCCAGCCCAAAAAGGAGCTTGCACAGCCGCTTTGGCATACATCGAAGCTTGTACGATTCAGAAAATTCCTCTACGAGTTCCAGATGCTTGCATTCAGTAAGTTTTAGCATTAACTACATAATTACTTATCAATTGATTTGGATTGTATAATGTCTGCTTCCCGATATAGCTGTAACCTCATTAACGGCAGTTACGTTGCTGAAGGCACATTTATAGAACTCAATGGAAAAGATGTACCTCGCACAACCGACGTTGTCTTCATTGTTGAAGCGAAGCCATGCAATAAAAATTTGACGTTTAATAAACAGATCATGAGCGTTGTTTCGGCCCTCGAAAAGGAATTTAATAATTTAGGTTTAAAAATGAACAGGTAATCACGTATTCATATGGATAATATAATTATTGATTTTAAATTGATCTTAATTAATTGCTCTATTAGGTATGCTGTTGTCGCTTATGGTGGTGTGCCTCCATTCGATAAACCACGATCAATTGTCTATAACAAACTGATATTTAATAATGCCGTTGACATTGAACACCACTTTAAACATATAAAAACTGGTGCAGGATCAATGAACGATACTTTCGAAGCGCTCAGTGTTGCATCAAAATTAATTTTCCGCCCGGGTGCATCCAAAACATTTATTTTAATGCCTTGTGGGCCATGCAATGCATCCAACATGAGAGTGAGTATAAATCGATTCAAACATTCTAAAATTCCTATCCGTAATGAATCCTAATCAAATTCTCAGCTGGATTACTCGTCAATTTTACAAGCGCTGCTTGAAGAGAACATAAAGGTACACGTACTTATGAACGACATCTTTTCTGCTGAGAAGAATCGAATGCACCGCACAATATTTGGAATTGATCATAATCATTCGTACACAAAACGTTATCTCAAGGATGAAGTGCAAATGAAACGACAAATTAGTTTACCAAAGGCAGAATTGGCGCAATGTGCACCGTTGGCAATTGAAACAAATGGTAATACGCTTACGATTAATTGTATTTAGTATTTAGAATTGACTAACGCCCATCTAATTCCAGCAACCATATTCACTTCCACCAAATTGGAGCCAAGCAGAAAGGGACCAATTAAGAAATTCTCTCAGGTATTCGCAAAGAGAGTTGCTATATCGGCAGAGCCAAGTTCTTGTCAAATATGCGAGTGTACTGGACATAATAATGGTATCTCGTACATGATTTGCACTCAATGTGAATTGCCTTATCCGCAATCAGAAGACGTAATCACATCCAATTCAAATTAAAAGTTTAATAGTTTTAATGAGTTTTATTTCAATTTTTAGGATTTTGGTGACGAAATTGAAGTAGAAGAGGAAGATTTCAACGACGAAATGATGGACCCAATGTGGGATGAGGACGAAGGTGTTCTAGATTAGGCTACAAAGAGACTATGGTTAGGGACTAGCTTATATCAATTTAAATAATATGCTCAACTAATTGCAATTTCCTTTAGATATTAAGGGTTTGTATGTAAATATCTATTAAGTACAAAAAAAAGTATTTAAAGAACACATTATTTGATTTTTGCAATGAATTTTCATAAAAATGTTAATGCTGTTGGTAATCTCGTATCACCGTGTGAATAAAAATCAATATTGCATAATTCTCTGTAGAAAAGTACAAAATTTTTCCTTTGTCGGTAACTGACTCATGTCATTGGGTCAATGTAACACTTTCGAATTGCTCCCACGATAGAAGATGGAAACAATTATTCTGAATACCAGTTGAATAAGCATATAGGGCATTCTTGATTAAAAATGCCGCATTCTCTCTCCTTATCTTGCTCGTATCACTTGTGTTTTGTGAATGGAAAACATGACAATTTTCATGGTTTTTGCCGGTATCGATATAACCACACGTTACCGGCGTCGCGACGCTGAAAGCGTATAACAACACGCTCTGCTGAAACGCTCATTGAATTCGTCTTTCGTGTGTCTCGTCGGTTTTTCTGAATTTCAGTTTGCGCAGAAACTTCAAATCGAACGGTTCATTTAAAATAATCTTCCGAATTTTCACTTTCCACCAGAAGTTTTCCTCTTATTTTATATTTTGTACAGTGTTTTTTTTTAATAGAAAAAAGAGTGGAAATAGAAAATTATTTTCTTTTTTTAAAAATAAATCTAATAAATATTTACATAGTTCAACGTCTAAGTCGTAGTGTTAACAAATTATGCTTGACTTTTAATGGCTTTTTTAAAGAAAATTAGTGCAATAAATTAACTTCATTCAGCTTTCGTCTTACATAGAATTCAGTGTTGATATTCATTGATAAGAGTATAGATATTTTTCTTCAGATATTAATTGTGTGATTGTAATTGCTACCAAAGTGATTATTTTATGGAATACAATTTAATCAGTGCTATATTGTCTAAATCAATATTGGATTAAGAAATTAATACAATTCATGAAATACCAAGTGTTTTATCAATCATTTTTACATTTGATAAAATTTCCATTCAATAGAAAATTGATTATAACTACGTATTGCTGTATAATATAAAACATAAATGTTATTTGGCAAAAAGAATATTCTCTTTAGTTTATGTGAACTCATCAAATTAACTGGTATCTAGCAAATCAAGTGTGGAGGTGTTTTAATGTGTGTCATTTAATATCGTTCAGATGATATAATTCCGTGATGTTGGATAATCTGTTTTCGCAATCATTTAAATCATATACTGATTGAGAAATTAAAAATATTGTGTGATTTATACATGAATTCATGTGTTTTATTTAGAATTCCAATTAATGGCCAACACAGTTTTATGCAATAATATGATAGTGAAAAGTATCTTTTACAAGAGAAAATGGAAAAGTTACTAGTGAATATTAAATTACTGACAACAGTGATTGTCACAATTCTTTTTATAGGAGTTCACTGTGAACAATATGGGTACTATTTAGCTCCAATCGGTATGTATTAAAAACAATTCACATCGTATTCTATTTCAAGTGCAATTCAATTTTTTTTTAATTCACCGGCTTCCAATTCATCTGATCTATTCTATGGTGGCGGATTAAATTGCAGAACTGGTACGGGAAACGGGATGCTTAGATTCAGAGATTCGATTAGTTTGCCCTAAATTAGATACCACAGTAGCCATTCTAAAGGCTACATTTACGCCAAATTGCACATTATCTTCGAGAAAAGAATGCTCTCAGTTGGACTTGAAAAGGTAATAAATATCGAAAAAAGTGCACTCAAAATTCGACCTTTTCTTGTTAAACATACATATTTAAATCCCCCCCATTATTATTTAGAAGGGTGGTAAAACACTCATGATTGTAGTTGTGTTATATTATCGATTTTTATTTTCGGTTTTCTCTCTTAGTTCTGCATTCAAAGTTTTTATCTAGAATTCCGGCATAATCATGTAACAATATAATGAAAATATTTATGTTTTCTTTTCTCTCCCTACTTGAAATTTTATTTTCTCTGTACGCGAGTAGACTAACGAGGGCTTATTCCACCCCATCATTGCGACAACGTCTTGAGGAAAAAGAGGCCGGTCGCATTTTCCTTGAAACACTTCGAAAACGTACGGAAGAAGAGGAGGATATGGAATCGATTGCAGAAAGATATAACGCACGGTTCGGTGCAAATTATAATTTCGTAGCTGTAAAACAGAAACGTAATTCGTTAAGAAGTTCATTGGAGCAATTGCTTGTTGAATATCTAAGAAATATTTCACCAAATTCAAATATTGAACGTAAAAAACGATCAATTGATGATACAACTGAAGCAATGGAAGATGGAATAACAACAGGACCATTTGAGACAACAACACCATTAACAAATAGTAATGGGGAACCAACTAAAACCGATAGATATATGAAGGTGATTGAAGAACGTGGTAATTGTACAATTAGGGACTCACAGGTTGGTCATTTGGACCGAACATCAATGGATGCGGCCCTTAAGAATTACACCAGCGATGAGTACAATATACGAATGATATTGAACCATAAGTAAGTATAATTGGAAATCTTTTATCGTTTAATGAAAATTCAATTCAATTTTGTATTCGGTAACAAATAATGCTCAAGGGGTTTTATTAAACAAACATTTATCTCAGTAGTGTGATGGGTAAAAAAATCCCCTATCATGCTGTGCAGATGACAAGTGTCGGGAATCAATGATAATCATAATTCTTATATTTCACGTTGTGCCCTCAATTAATCAATAAAAATATCATAACGATAGACTGTTACCCTCGAATGAGATTATACTTTATTTTCGTACTTTTTTTCATATCACATGATAAAGAATCTTTTATTATTATATAAAAAAGAGTATAATAGAAATATGACCAAAATAAACCAAATTAAATCATTACCTTCACGCATGTCACATTTTGATAAGAAATTGCACCAGATTACTTTATATTCATAATTTCTTTGGAATTCAATTTACTTTATTCAAACTTATTAAATAAAACAAAAGAAAATTTTTATCAAACCGAATTTAAGTATTAATGTTATCAATTCAACGATTACTATTTGCTAAACGTCGATATACCTGGAAAACGGTTATCATTAACTCATGATTATTTTTATAATTAATTTTAACTGAATTCAAATAAAAATAAATTGGAGACAGTTATCAAATTGACCTAAAAAAATCCGTGTCTCTTGTTAAATTAGGGCATCCATCCACACCCTTGTCACTCATGTAGGACGAATTTCCCCCCCATTAACACTAAGCCATTATCATTATCTGTCCCTACATTTCATTGAACCTGACTGGATGAAATTTCCACGCATACAGAATTTAAAGTTAGAATCCCATGAAAATCAATCAATTCATTTCAATGGAATGTTAATCATTAAACCAAAAGAAAAAATATTTTGTTAGAAAATCATGTAGAAATGTCTCGTTATTTTTAGCATTAAGTGTATTTTCCTGTTGTTCTGAATACTTTAAAGAAACTCAATTGAATAGATAAAGATGTTCATTTTGTTCCGAATAAATCACTATTAGTTATAAAAAAATTTCTTCGATACATCAAAATATTTTCACATTGAAGAAGAAAATCAAAAAAAATAAAATAAAATTCAATAACTCTCATAAGACGTAATTTATTTGTTAGTTAATTCATAGTTCGTATACAACAGTTCTTTCTTTAATAGTACAACCATAAAAGTCTTATACATTATTAAAAAGTTATGGTACCCCTCTATTAATAAATTACAATATAATTTTGTATTAATACCAGTCAAAACGTTATAGGGAATAGCTTAGAAGCGCAAAGAAAATATAATGTTCATTATGTCATAATGTTTCCATGATGGTGAACATAAATCCGTGTTCATTCATAGTTATTTGGATGATAAAAAAAGAACATGAGAACGAATATGGGTAAACACAATAGCTATACTATGTGTGGCCAGAAAGTCTGGAAGTCCTAGAGATGATTTAATCCGTTTTCCCATTACATTATATATTACAAATTTAATTCGCGCTTTGTTCATTTCATTTAAACTTCAAAATCAATTCCAAAGGATACAATCAATGTAAAAACAATTGAGATTCAAAGTAAAAGATTGTTCATAACAATGTAAGATCAGATTACTTCGTAATTCGTGAGTATATCATTTACATATTCATATGAATAGTTAGTTTACGCGATTACGTGATGTCTCAATGAATGAACCACCGACGATTTGTAAAAGTCATTTTATATTCAACATTTCATTCACCTTTTTTCCTCTCTCTCTCACTCTCTCATCTGTGTCTAATACACATAGAATCACTATAGCGGTTGGATACGATGAAAAACAATGCACCAAATATGGACTAACGACCGCCAATGGTGGTATAACCATATTAAGAAATTATGATTAAATTAAATTCAATCAGTGATGGACAAGAAAAACTTCATAGATCATCATTACTTGCCGTAATTTGGTTACAATAAAATGAATTAGTGATTGTAATTTAAACAATCGGTCAACTAACAGATTACTTATTATGCAGGATATACTAAAATGGTAATCAATTACGATTCAGTTAATTAATCCATTATCTCGGTTGTTAGACAAACACTGTGTAATGCATAGAATATTATTAGTGTAAAAAATATTCTTTAAGTACATTTGAGAGTAATGGATAGCAGAACTCATACGCATCGAAATTCTTTACGGTAAAACCTTCGAAGATATAGATTTCATTGAACCGTGCTAATCTCATTTACAAAATGTTAGTTTTTGGGAAAATTCAAGTATAAAATGAAAAACATAAGTTTGTATAAAACCAGAGATTATGTTTTCTAAAATTATGCTCCGATCAACTGACGAAATGTATGAAAAGAAGAAATATGAATCTTTAAATCCAGTAGATTATTTCATTATTAAGATTCTTTAAATGTCGGTGTGTGTTTGTAATTACGAAACCGTGGAGATCATTGCGTGTGCTACAGATTTTCTACCGCAAATCATCAACATACTTTTTGTTTTATTTTTATTTAATTGACTAAATGCCATTTTCAATAAAATTATTGATGGTTTAATTTCTACATATTTCGATTAAGTCATTTTTCTTAATATACTGTCTACACCCAGTAGCATAAAATTTAAATTGTTATTATGTTTTCAAGCAAAATAAACGAATTGCAATCTAATAGATTTTCAATTATTCCAGATGCTCAGGAAAGAATTTATGTACATTTTTGTTTGCTGTTGATCATCCGCTTTCATTACTCTGGGACAGTGGAACTATACGGATTACATATGTTTGCATGGATGGTGAGTTAATAGTTACATTTAAATCAACAATCATTGTTTTCTAGTAAACTATAGGCGCACATTAGTTTTTTTTATTAAACATTTCGCGTTTCACTGATCGCAAAGAGGCCTACATACATTCTACAATGTATAGTAGAATTTGTTAAAAGGTAGGCAAGAGAAGCCATCAATATCGTTGACTACTTTTCATTTATATTTATCAATTGATTGATCAGAGTTGTTTGGGTCACCAAATAAATGAATTATCTCTAATTAAATTGAATTTGATCAAATTATATTTGAATTGGATTCTATTCAATTGTAAAACATGTAATTTATGGTTTAGTACCCCTCAATTATATCGTTTAAATGGGTTTGGCTCAGAAGCGGTTTGGATTTTTTTTTTAAATAATGAATAAATACTATAATTTTTGAAGAGCCCCAGATTATGATCTCTTTGGTATAAGTGATACCCATAATAATGATCGTTAATAACAAACATTGAGTAGTCAATGAATCTAATAGAGAGATTCATCTATTATTCTTAAATTAAATCGTTGCATTAAATAAATCTTTGATGAATGGGTTAAACAATATTTGGTTTTATTAAACCGTATTTTTATTTTTGTATGAATAATACCCAATTTAATAGTATTCTCATTTAAGTGTTTCCTCTCCTACTTAACTATCATTAAATCGTACAGTGCTACAGTAAGTGGGCTTAAAACAACATATTTTAGAATGAGTTCATATTGCAGTCGCACCTGGTGATTCGACAGCGTTATATCGCAAACCTCATACTGCGTGAATTAATTTTACTTAAAGTGATGCTGACAATTGAAATTTGGAATGTCGCGTGGTTGCATTAAAAAAACAAATACGGTCGACTTCATTAATTATACTGATCAATTTGGTAAATTAAACTAACCGTATCAAAGCTAATTAACGTGGTTGTTATTTTTAGTCTAAACTGATGATTTACTTTAACATAATAAAACGATAATTTTGCTTTTGTTTAATAAAAATGGATTAAGTCACACTTTCAATGGAAACATTTTTCTTAAATAAACAATTTTGATTGTCCCAATTTATATGATCCGATCAAGGAGAAAATGATTTGAAGAAAATTAGGAAGTTTCTCGTTTTAAATAATATTTGCATGATAAATACATTTTTTTGTAGTCATTTCTATCTCTCTATTTGAGATATGGTGATGCCATCATTTTAATTTGGGCTAGGTCTTCTATTTGAAACAATCAAAATCACAATATCACTGTATATCTAACACATTTTATTAACTAGTCTAGAATTACGGGTATACAATGGATTAATTTCCATCAGACAGTATTCAAAAGACAGTGAATTGAATTTAGAAACATTTATTTAAAGTAAATCTATTCACATGAGACACATGTAGATCAACCAAAAGGAAAATTGTTTATTTAATTTTTGTATTTGCTCTATGGTTGAACGTACAATGTCGAGACCTAAATTTCCACTATGAACGGTTAGCATTTTAACCTCATGGAAAACATTTTATTTGATTTTTCAATGGAAAAACCTTTTAGCTGTTGTTAACATCACGTCATCCACCATTTGTGGCCAAATAAAAATGGTCTTAGCCTAGTCAATTGGACATGAAGATATTCATTTAATGGTAGTGTCGTTACTCATTTTAATGTTACCATTTGGTTAAACCGTCATTTTGATCGATTTGTTTTATAAGAAATGGAAAATTTAAACATAAAATTTATTATAGGAGAGTTTTTCTTGACCTACATATGAAATGGACGCCTTTAGCATATATTCAGTTATGTTTTCCTTTCAATTTTAATTCAATTCACAATGTAAATGTAAACAGTTGAACAGTAAATTTAACCCATATATTTATTCGACGTATTTGTTACTTACACACAATATGTATGTGAATATGATTTTAATATTGTAAGTGATACATCCATTACCGTCTTTACTGTGATTAAATTTAGCATAAACCTGAACAAGTGAACAAAATTTAATGTAAAAATTGACAGTGCGTCAAAGAGATGAAAAAGTATAGTGTTGATTCAATTAAAATTCTTTTTTTTTTCCGTAATGTTTTTCCTACACATTAGACATAAAATTGCCTTTTGTAATGATTTTATTTCGTGTTTTTTCTTTCATATTTTTACTGGCGGAAACAACATAAGAAATGTGCCAACGGTACAACATTCAATTAATAAAATATGAATAACAAACTTTTAAATAACGAAGGCGTGGTTGTTGCCAAAAAACACCGAATTTTATTGATTTACTGAAGGGTTAATATTTAATTTCATACAATAATGTTGATATATCGGTTGTTTGAACTATTTTAAATTACTGTTTGATGATACTGAGTCACAAACAACGGTGTTACATCAATATCGACCCCCCTGAGACGAAAGAATAGTAACAGAAATCAAAGCATAATTAGCATAGGAAATTGTTCATACACATACATTTGATTTATATAAACAATGCGTTAGCTGGTGAATTAACATTTGACCATACGGCCGATTACCTCATAATTAAAAGGTACAATTCTAATGTTCTACATTCATACGATCGGTTTCTTTTTTCGGCATTTACAAAATTACACAAACCATCTGGAAGTGTTTGTTCGCCACATATAAAAATGATAGAACATTCAACGTATGTTCATTACAAACAACATAATTCGATAAAATCGTTTTGCTTTCATTTAAAGTTCGTATTCCTTGTATTTTTTTTTATAAAATGTTCTCTGTTTCACTTCAATATTTCAATGTAACAATTTAATCAATATCATGTGCTATGAAGTTCACCCACAATCCCCTTATTTTCTTTAGATGTTTTCATTTTTAATTAAAAAATGCGTTTGAACATGGAATCCGTAATGCATTTCTATCAGCAATAGTAAAAACTCCCATAAATTTTAACTTGATGTCATGTTGACCGAATCAAAACATAAATTATGTTTGTAAGTTAATAGGAATTAACAAGAGTATTCATAATAACAAAGTCATGCTAGTGATGCTGCTACATACCATTTACTAGTGCTAGTTCAATGATTCATTGACCAAAATCATGATCGAAAAACTATTCCTGTTCAATAGGTTTCTGTACATATGGAGAAACCCGGAATACATGTTAAAAATCCTACGCACTTTACCACATTTTTATATAATTTTTTTGGAAATCAAATTGTATCAGAAATTTTGTGGTCTGGTGGTCAGACAATAGTAAGGGACATGAATTAACTACGTGTTAGTAATCTCTCTGAAAGATCTGCAAACATTTTTTTTGCAAAATTTCTATTACGAGGGGTGAAATTTTTGCGGAAACTTCTGTCTATAGCAATAAAATCTATAGCAAAATTATACATTAAGCAAAACATTAATTCGCTTTCTGCATGGCTTAATAACCAGAAGAGGACTAATATTCCCATTCATAGTCTGGTTGCCGTTGTTAAAATATATTCCCAGTATAGTACTTTAATGTGTGGTGCCAGTGGCCTACATAATTATTTATATTTCCCATTCCAACACAACGTCGTTTTACTGCTCCTGTTATAATGATTTTCTTTTCGCGTAACATTGACACGCATTTTAAATATCGCCAAAACATTAAAACATGTGAATAAAGTTACGCAAACAAAACAGCAGAAAAAAAAAA